>CAKNXH010063398.1:27542-55565 GCA_932178445.1 Andricus quercusramuli
GTCGACGGGAAGATGGACACACCGTCTCATCCCGGAGCTCGCTCCCTGGCTGGGAAGGAAGCACGGCGAAGTTGGCTTCTATTCGACGCAGGCGCTGGCGGGTCACGGTTGTTTCAACTCGTACCTGAAGCGATTCGAGAAGAGAGACGAAGAGAGGTGTGATTACTGCGGTTCCCCTGTGGACGATGCAGAGCACACACTCTTCGTCTGCGAGGAATGGAAAGTGGCAAGAGAGGCTCTGTGTCGGGCGGTGAACGCCGAGTTCACCCCTGAATCAGTAGTCCCTCTCATGCTCGGGTCTGAGGAGTGCTGGCAGCGCGTCGAGTCCTTTATCACGCACGTGATGAGGACTAAAGATCTCGATGGGCGTTCAAGGGAAAATTCAGATGGGTAGGGCCATGCAAAATTCCCCAGTAAGAGCTCGGGCCTCCGGCCGCGAGATACATTAATTTTATACTTAAAAAAAATTTTTTTTTTTTTTTTTTTCTTCAGATGTTTCGAGTAAAAGGAAAAAAAAGAAGGAAAAGAAGGAAAAAAGGGAGAAAAAAAGAGAAAAAAAGTAGAAAATACGAAAAGGTGGCAAAAAAATAGAGTAATGATTAATAAAGGGGGGTGGGGGGTGGGGGCGGCTTAAGGCTCGAGCTCGAACTCACGGGGAACGGATGACGGAAGAGTCGCATAAGCGACTTTAAGCAGGAGCCCGCTGCTCGCGAAGTACGAAGCCAATAGGCGGTTCCGCGAGCAGCAAATGGATTCAAGAGAGGAGGTTTTCTGGTTTTAACAGGTATGCCTAGACCCGTCCTAGGAGAGTCCTGTACTACGTCTATAAAAGATTTAGCCATTTTTTCCTCCTCACCAAAAAAAAAAAAAAAAAAAAAAAAAAAAACCTTAAATTTGTTGTCCTTTCTTGCTTTTCTTTAAAAAATCTTTCCCTCTGCCTAGTCATAAATTCGCTGTTCTCCGCGGTTTCTAAAAGTTCACCTGATTCTAGTATGAACTGAGTATTATTTTCCAGGAATTAATCGCTTTGGAAAGTTTTATTATTAGATTGTCCCGAAATATTTATTGGGCCTGACGTGCCTATTGCAGGTGAATTTTCGTTGTCCCAATAGAAGGTATTGTTTTCCAAGTCGAAGGTTCTGTTAGGTTGAGTTTTTGATATCTCACCCCTGATTTGGTGTGTATCTTTAGTTATATTGATGATTTGATTTGGAAGTGCGGCGGCACCTCCCAAAGCTAGAATATCGCGGTCGCTTTCTGTCATGGTTGGGTTAGTCATTTTATTTTTTATTTTACCTGATCTGAGTTTCATTTATTTTTAAATCGTGTTAAAATTCTCATTTGTAGGACATCCCGTATGAATGTCCGATTTGGATTTCATATCAGAAATTTAAATTTCGCTTGAGGAATTCGATCAAACTTATAATTAGTTATGTTATGGTCTGGAGAAATCGAAAATGTGTTTGTTTTCGTTCTCCGACTCTTTGTTTACAAGATACATTGCGTGACCTTGCCGCGAGTCGTAAGGGTGCGGGTTGCGCGCATATACTTGTTACTGCGCTTGAACGTTTCGCCTCGGTCGGCGATTAAAATTTTCAATGAAAAGAGAAACGCGTTCCTTTCAGGTTTCATTCTTTCACTCTAATTATTTCCAACTTTTAGATTCTTTATTTCGAAACTTTGTTTTAAAATTTTAATATGAATAATGTAGGTTTCATTGGTGTTTCGCCTTGAAACCCATTGCAATTTATTCCTTTGTTAGGTTGGATTTCGTTTAGTAAAAATTTTAAACGAGATTTTCCAAATTACTACCGGTTTTTGTTACTTTTTTTGCGTATTTCGAATTATTTTCTTTCAAATATTGCAAACACATACACGTAAGATTATCTAGCCAAATACATAATAGGTATCACACACTTACACACTCAGACACACACACACATCAATTTGACCAGTAAGAGTATACATACATAATCGCATATTAAATGTCAAAGTACATGTTAGAAATCAAGGTGCATATAAGAAGTCATTGCCCTCGTGAAAAGAAAGACCAACTTTAGATCACATTAAGACCAGTTTCAAACCACGTTTGGTCTTTTTCTGGTCTTTCACCTTTCAGCCTATACCTGCATCAATTTCAGGACATTGAAATAGACACCACTCTCTCTGTTAAATAAGGATAGCTGTCTGTATCAACAGACTAGCTATACCTAAAAGTCCCAAAGAACCTGGGATGATTTATTATTATTTAAGAGATCTAGAAGGCTTTGACCAGTTGCCGTTATATTTATGGAACTCTGTCCCTCCCTCCATCTCGTCATCTCTTTCTGTTGAAACTTACAAGAAAGAGTGCCCCCTTTACAATCTATGACTCGTGATGAGCCTAATAATGATGGGATATTGGGGGTTCAAACTGCCGGGACAAGAATATACCTGCCTATACTGTGATCTAAAGTTGGTCTTTCTCTTCACGAGGACGTAGATCGTACAGCCACGAAGGAATAGTGAGGAGTGATATCACCCTATGTGTTTAGTGAGCAGAGGTAGGACGAGCGACATCCAAGAATTCGTTAATGCTTGCCACGAATGACAACTTAAAAGCCAAATCGTGCACATGCGCAGAGCTGTTTTCGCAGTCACGTGTTATACCTATTTCCCTGCCTTATATTTTACTTCCAACGCCTATTGACATCGTTCACATGGCAACCGCCAGTGCGCATGTGTACGACTTGGCTTTCAAGTTGTCATTCATGGCAAGCATTAACGAATTTTTGGACGTCGCTCGTCCCGCTCGCCACTTACAGGAATACTACTCCTTACTATTCCTTCATGCGTACAGCTCATAATCATCATGGGTATTTTGAAAGAATGTAGGCAAATGGCAAGGCACAAAGATCGGTTAGCATGCGAGAATAAAAGCATGAAGTAGGTTCTGAAAATCAGACTCAAAAACGGAGTTTATATTCTTGAATTCTTTTCCTTTTTCTTGGCAGGTTTCAGATTTTGAGGAGGTAAAGTTTGGGACTTTGGGTTGGATGCCAGGTATTACGGAGGTAAAATCGAGGGGAGGAAATAGGGAGGTGAAAATGCCGAGAATGGTGTCAACACAATAAAACACTTGGAAATTAGGAAATGAGTGCAACGTTTATTGCCACTCACAGTTGCGGCGACAAACCAGCGCTTTGTGGCGATAACCGTCCGAAGATTGGTAGAGGGCGGACAGCTCTTGGAAGCGGGTGAGACGAGTGGATGATACAGGTTGGCGATCCCAGAAACAATAAGGTAGCTGGTGGCGTCGAACACGCTAGTTAACGAGAGCATTCACTCTACACTGTCGAGATACTTGTAGCGCTAGGCCCCCGAGAACTGAACAACAGTGGACTCTAGGCGAGAACGAGCTAGACTGGATAGCGCTGCGATGGAAAGCGTGTCGTCCGACGCTTCCCCGCCCCTCAGGGGGTTTCGCCTCTACTCGGATGCGGCCAGGCAACCCTTTCATACGGGGCCGCGCCAAGTTCCTATTTTTGGTGACAATTCTGTTACACCAGCTAGTTTGGATAAAAATTTGAAAAAGTTAGAGCATTTTCAAAATTTCCCTGGCGGACCGGCTCACACTGGGGATGGAGCACTAATTTTCTTCAAACCCACCTAGAGGTCACAAATCTTGACCGAATTGAATAATTTTTTCTCAGAAATGTTACTAATTAAATTTTAAAGAGACTCACAGGACCTAAATTTTAAAATGAATGTTTTTAAATTCCAAAGCTTATAAAATCTCATCCAAATACCCTGAAAATTGAACTTAAGACTCACATTTCTGAAAGCAACTAACCCAAATCCCAACCAATAAACCCTGAACACATATATCCTTAACTTATAAACCCTAAACCCATAAACACTAGACCCATAAACCATAAACCCTAATCCCATAAAACCTAAACACACTAACCCTAAATTCAAAAATTTCAACCCATGAAGTCTAGATCCATAAACCGTAAACCCATAAACCCTTAACCCACTAACCCTAAACCTACGAATCCCAACCCATAAATAGGATGTATACCCAGGAATAGGGTTACCACCTTGGCCAGACTGCTCGCCCGGAGATTTTCACTATAAAACATTTTTTTCTAATTATAATAATATAGTATATATATAATATATATATATAATATATATATATAATATAGTATAATAATATAATAATATAATAATAATATATAATAATATATATATATAATAATATAATATAATAATAATATAAATTATAATAATATATAAATAATAACACTTGTAGTTATTTACTACAAGAAACTATCCACCTAGAAACACTACCCGAATCGGGTAGTGTCACGCCTACCCCTAGAGGCTCGCCAAAAGGGAAACGGCTTAATGGTATAATGGTATAACGTATGGTACTAGAAATGTGACTTAGAAGAATCAGTCTATACATTTAACCTTCTTTTCAAACTTTTAGGATATAAGTTTCTTTTTCCACGTATATTTTTCATTTGATACAGACCCGGAGAAATTAGAGCTTGCCCGGAGAGCCGGAGATTTGCCCTCAGGCCCGAAGACTCCGGGCGAGGCCGGGAGAGGTGGTAGCCCTACCACGTTTCAATCGTATTTCAGGTCGTATGAAATGTGTGTCTTGAACTGGAATGGCAGATTGCTGACGATAGGTTAGAAGTGCCAATGAATCGGAGAAGTGGTTATTTTACGATTCACCAAAAATATTTCGTTATCGATCGAAAAACGACAGCTAATCGTAATAATACCTTTTAAAAATGTCTCCTAAAATTATTTTATTAGAATTTGAAGACAAAACGTTCGTTTGTAAACCTCTGAATGGCATAGAATTTTTTTAATGGTGCAGGACTCTTTGTGACTTATTGAAAATGAAATATTGAGTATTTTTGATCTTACAACTGTATTACATTTATTTACCTACACTGTAAAAAAAGTTGGTGTAATTTTACATCGTACCACGATGGAAATTATTCGATCTGCGTGCGACGATGTAAGTTTGCACACTTTTGTAAAAAAAATGCAGGACGTAAATTTCCAGGACCATATTTCAATTTTGAGGTTATGTTCATGAGGTTATAAATTTTAAAAACTCTAGCAGGATAAATAAAGCGCATATCACATTTATTAGGTATCGTTTTGAATATAAAAGACATTTTGTTCTTATCCACATAGAACTCATCACTATTAGAGCAATATTGGAGGCTCTGAGACGTAATTTTATGATAAAAACCAATGCGCCATCTCTTTCTGTCAGTTTGTCGTTGGATTGTCGATTTATGTCTTGTTTGTAATTTCTCAGGATGCCAAGACGTAACAATACTACCCATGTGTGAAATTATGCTAGATACTACAATTTTACAAAAAAAAAGTGTTAAATTTAAATTTATTCACTGACGTAATTTTACTACGTGCCACGCTGATCGAATAATTTCCATCGTCAGACATAGTAATTTTACATTTATTTCATACTGTTCCATGGGGTGAAATTGGAGTAGATCGTGAATTTCGGCTCGACATTGGTAAATTTACAGGTTATACGTTGTAATTTAAAATACACAGCTCGTGAAATTACAATCTAATTGTAAATATCACCAAAGATTTTTTATACAGTGTATATTTAAAAAATACCCATTCACAAATTTAATTTTTTTTAAACACAATTTCCGCCTTTTATATAATTAAAATGGTTTATTAATTTTTCAATTGAAAAATTTGCACAAATGAGCTACAAAAAAATGGAAAGACAAATGTTGTTCAGCCTAAAAAGAGCTACAAATTTGTTATGAATTATTATTTGATAGGATGCGTAGTTTGTGTTTGAATCGTATGCAATTTATATAACAAAAGTTTATTCAACAGAATTTCTTGCCAACATTATACGTACACATTTTTTAAACCCATTTTACGCTAGGAAACACGACACAACAAGATGCAATAAAATGCTTAATAAAAAAATTGTCTTCTTTTTTCGATAAGACGTGCACTATCTTACGTTGTAAAAATAAGACATTGACAATATGTTGATACATGGCAGTGCCAGACTGAGGTACAGAAATAAATGTAATTTATATTTGATATAATAGAGTGAAACATGATGTGAAATTAGCATTTTCGACAAAATGGAGAGCGAAGCGTAAGATAAAAAAAACCGCGCTGAGCAAGTTTCAACAAAAAGTCGGATTTTCAATCAAAAAGGACGATTTTGTAAAAAAATTCTCAATTATGTAACAAAATATACTGAATATACTGTAAGGGACCCAGGAAAAAAGAACCCGTTGAATAGGCGACTCCGTGAATTGCGTATCTGTCATATGCAGATTGACATTTTTAAAACTGAATTGGTTTGCGACTATGTGAATCGGTCAGTTTCTCGAGTAGCTTCGAAACTGCAATGTACTACAATGCCCATTTCAAGCAGAGTTATATTGAATCGGTTTACCTCTTTTTGAATGAGACCGAATTTTCTAAGGTTAGGCTGCCATATTTCACATGATTTTCAAAATTTATAAATTATGGAGAGATTAAGAGAAATCATACGCAAGGTTACTAGATTCCTCTCGCTATTTTAGTTCTACATGATGTAAAGGCTTTTGCGGGTTATAAGTCTGACAAAAAATTATGATGAGCAAAATTCTGTAAGTAATAAATTGGCGCTAGTATGGAATTCCAGTGACAGATACGCTATTCAAACGACTTCAAAACTGGGGACCGTACTTAAAATACGTAAATGATGATATGCCCTCTTTAAAGTCCCTTGTTCCCCCTGTAACGAAAAAAAAAAAATTTTCCCCCCCCCCCCCCCCCCATCACTGTACTTAATTTTGGGTTTCCAGTAATAATAAGATATGGAAATTGAAACTAATAAAAAAATTTGTATTTAAAACAATACACGCTTTGCAGAGTGAATACTTTATTTACAAAATTCTATGATTTTTCCTTCACTAATTTTTTATTTCCCCTGACCATTAATATTCAACTACCAGCATTTTAATCTTGTAATATTTTTAACATAGGACCTTTTATGAATGAAATAAAACAATACTTCAAATACGAATTAAAAACTTTCAAATTCACTTATTTTAAAGCAAAAAATTACTTTTCTACCATAAAACGAGTCAAATTTTCAGTTTGAAAAATTGACTAAAAGAAAATTAATTTTTAACATCACCAAAAAATCAATTTTCAAACAAATAGTTGAATTCTTAACTGAAAAAATACGTTTTCAATGAAAAAAAAATATATATATTTTTTCCATCAAAAATGAAAAAGTAAAATTTTCAGTCAAAAAATTAAATTCCAACGAGACAAGACAGCTTTTAACAAAACAGTGAAACTTCCAACCAAAGAAATGCATTTTTTACAATGATGAATTTTCTGTGAAAAAGTTGAATTGCAAACTCGAAAATATGATTTTTTATGAAAAAAATTAATTTTCGACGAAACAGTTCCGTTTTTAACAAAAAAAGGCCATTTCAAACCAAAAAGATTAGGTTTTTTTTGAAAAAAAAAAGAAATTTCAACTAAAATGATGAATCTTCAACCATAATAATTAAATTTCCAGTTAAAAGAATTAATTTTCAAAAAAAAAAAAAAAGAAAAGATTTTTCAATCAGAGAGATGACTTTTCAACGAAAATTCTGCAGCTTAAAATTTTTTTTTAATAAAAGGGTTTAAAATTGAATTATATACTTGAATTTCTTAACAAGAATATAATTTTGTAGCCCAAAAGATTATATTTCTACCAAAAAAGTCGGATTTTCAAGAAAATACATGAATTTCAACAACAACAAAAATATCAACGAAAAGTTCATTTTTTAAATGAGCAAGGTCAATTGTCATCTAAAAAATATAATAGGTAAAGGCTTTGTTAAAACAATTGATTTTTAACACGACAAAAATCTTTTCAACCAATCAGATGAAGTTTCAACTGAAATTATGAATCTTCAAGGAAAAATCAATTTTGTAACAGAATGGTTCAACCTTCAATCTTCAACCAAGTAGTTCAATGTTCAACCAAAGAAATATTCACTTCCAACGAATAATGAAATATTAGATATATTGTATATACAATATACATATGTTTCAAATAAAAAAGATTCTAATTTTAAATAAATAACAGCTGAATTCAATCATGAAAGATGAATTCTCAACAAAATAGTTCAATTCCCAGCCAAAGAGATTAAATTTAGACTAAAACAGGTGTGAAGAGACTATGACTATTCCGGACAATTGACTAATACAGATGAATTTGGAAACTGAAAAAGAAACAAATTTTCAACAAAGATTCCATTTTCAACCAAAAAGGATGACTTTTTAACAAAATTATTGACTTTTTAAATGAATAAGAACATTTTAAACTAAAAACATAGCCATCAGTGTGAGCAACTAATGTTAGGACCATTAAATAACTAAATAATTAAATAATACTAAAAAGATGATTAATTATTTTTTGAATTTGGCTCTGACGTCTATGAAGTTCAATAATTCTATAATTCGTGGGATAAAAAAAGAATATTTTTGACGGTATTATATTTTCGAATATCGACAATCAAACTTGTCATTTTTAACATTTTAGGTGTACATACCATAAGGGTGGTTTTTAGGGGTCTTGTCGAAAATTCTCAACTGGTCTGCAATTCGTGGGATGAAAGGAAGAAGATTTTTGACGTTTTTATATTTCCAAATATCGACAATCAAACATTTCATTTTAAACAATTTAGGTGTGCATAACGTAAGGGTTGCTCTTAGGTGTCTTGCCGAAAACTTTCACCTGGTCTATAATTTGTGGGATAAAAATTGAAAATTCATTTTTTCAAAACGCATAGTTTTAGTCGAAAATGCATCTATTTGGTTGAAAATATAACTATTTTGTTGAAAATTCGTTTTTTTGTTGTTGAGAATTAATTTTTCAACTAACAACGTAACTATTCCATTGTTGGTTAAAACTTGATATTTTCTAGTTTTGAATTCATATAGTTTATTCAAAATTCATTTTTTTTTTTTGCGAAAATCAATCTTTTTGGTTTCATCCTTTTTGGTTAAAAACATAACTGGTTGGGTCTAAATTAATCTGGCTTGGTTGATGATTCAACAATTTGGTAGAAAATTAAACTGTAAAGCTGAAAATTATCTTTGTTAAAGATTAATATTCCTTGTGTTTTTTCCTTATGGCTTTAAAATTCAAAAGTTCGTCTTTTTTAGTTGAACATTCAACTACTTGGTTGAAATTTGAACTAGTTTTTTAAAAATTCATATTTTTATAATATTCATCTCTGTGATTTTTGTTGAAAATTCGGTTTATTTTTTGGTTTAAAATTAATTTTTCACCTGAAAATTGCACTCTTCCATTTTTGGTTAGAAATTTACCATTTATAAGGTGAAAATTCAACTATTTGGTAGTAAATTCATGTATTTTGTTTGAAAACTCGTCTTTTTTATTAAGAACTTAATCTTGTTTGTTGAAAGTTCAATATATATTTCGGCTTGATATCTTAGGAATTTAAAGTGTTTCATATTGCATTCAATATGGGAATTTAAAAATAACTGTATTTGAAAGAATTTGTCTTGGCAGCGTACTTTATGAACGACCCCTTACTTTTCTACCAAATAAATGAATTTTCAACGAAAAAGAACAATTTTAATTGAAAATTGATTAGTTAAATTTTCAAATTGAGAGATGAATTTTCAACCAAATGTATTCTTAACAAAATAATTAGATTTAAATTAGAAGAATAGTTCAATTTTCAGGTGAAAAAATTAATTTTTAGCAATCAGATGTATTTTCAAACAAGAAGATTCAATTTCTACCATAAGAGACACACGTTCAATCAAACAGTGAACTTTTTGAACAAAGAAGAAGAATCTTCAGAAAAATTGTTGAATCCTCAACCAAATAGAATTCTAAACCAAAAAGTATATATATTCTCCCAAAAAGACGATTATTCAATAATATACGTGAATTTTCTGCTAAAAAAGATAAATTTTCAACCAAAGAAATGAATTTTCAACTAAAAAGATAAAGTTTTATCTAAAAAGATTACTCTTCCACCAAAGTTTCAACAAAAAAATGAATTTTAAACTAAAAAGATCAAGTTTCATCTAAAAAGATTACTTTTCCACCAAAAAAGACGAATAACAAAATTCATGAATTTTCAACCAATAAGTCGAATTTTCAACTAAAAAAGATAAAGGGTCTAGTGGGGTAAGTATGGTAAAAATGTCCCCACGGCTTTTTGAGTCCTAATACTATTTGTTTTTCTCTGCTAATATTGTTTATTGTCAAACGACAAAAATTAGAGGCAAAAGGCACGTTAGGAAGCATGTATAGAAAAATGTTTCAGTTGTTGGGGCGAGAAATTCAAATTTGAAAAAATTCGGAAATATTTCAAATAATTTTTTCAATACGAAATCGGCTTTGCGAAAGAAAGAGAATTTTTCTTTAAGTTGGGATTTCAGTATTTTATTATAAAAAAAAATCAATTTTTCATCTTTGGTGCGCCAGGATGAGAAAAATTAAAAACGATTTTTGTACCTTTTTTGTAACCTATACGTACACATCTGAAATAAAAATAAATATATTGCTTCCTCACAGAGAAAGCTTTGTATTTAATATACAGGGTGTCCCAGTACTCAACGTACATTTTTATATTTTTGAATTCCTCATAAAAATGGAGTTGAAAATAATAACAAACATTTGTTGTAAAGTTAATAATTAATGTGTAATTAACAATTAAATATTGACCAATCGGAAGCATGCGTTAGATGGACGACAGTCCATGTGTCACTCATGAGGGTGTGTGCGCAAAATAGTAAATTTAAATTTGCAGCAGGTTGTGAATATCAATGGTGCAACTTCACACGGCAACTGAGCGACGAGATATTGAGTCTTAGAAAATATCTTTTTCTTTAGAATACACATAGAATTATTTAGCTTTCTTCAAGTATTTCTAATTCTGTAAAACTCAAACGACTTCTTAGAATTTACTTGTGCTTCTTTGAATTCTTTTGAAGTTTTTTGCGATTCTCTTGAAACCTTTACAATGCACCATAAATTATTTGGAATTTACTTGTGCTTCTTTGAATTCTTTTGAAGTTTTTTGCGATTCTCTTGAAACCTTTACAATGCACCATAAATTATTTGGAATTTCTCCAAGTCTTTTGTATCATCTGAAATCTACTCGATTCTCTGAATTTTCTGCATTCTTCTCAATCTGAATTCTTTTGAATTATCTGAACTCTTTCAAATTCTCTGAAATCTTTTGAATTCTATGAATTCTTTTGTATTCTCTGAATTCTTTTGAAGTTTCTAATTTCTTTTTAATTCTTTGAATGCTTTTGAAGTTTGTGAATTCTTTTGCACTCTGTGAATTCTTATGAATTCTCTAAATTCTTCTTAATTCTTCGAATTCTTCCTAATTCTCTAAATTCCTCCACTATTATCTGAATTCTTCCGAATTCTCTGAATTCTTCTGAATTTTTCTCAATTTTCTGTATTTTTTTTAATTCTCTCAACTCTTTTAAATTCTCTGCAACCTTTTGAATTTGTTTGTATTCTCTAAATTCTTTTAAAATTCTCTAAATTTTTTTTTGAATATTGTGAATTGTTTTGAAGTTTGTTTATTCTTTTGCACTCTGTGAATTCTTCTGAATTTTTGTAATTCTTCTTATTTCTTTGAATTCCCTGAATTATTCTGAATTCTCTGAATTGTTTTAAAATTTTTTGAACTCTCTAAACTGTTTAGAATTTGTTGAATTCTTGATATCACTGAATTTTAAAAATGTTTCTTAATTACCTTGAAACCGTTAAAATACGCGTTGAATTATATTAACTTTCTTTGAATATTTTCGATTCTGTAGAATTCACACGAATTATACAGAAATTTTAAAGTTTTTTTTCTTAATTTTCTTAAAATCTTTATAAAATATTATGAATTGATCTAAATTTCTGCAAGTCTTTTGTTTTCTGTGAACTCTCCTGAATCATTCTGAATTCTCTGATAATTCTCTAATTGTCGGAATTTTTTTGAATTCTGTGACATATTTTGACTTCTATTAATTCTTTTGTGTTATCTCAGTTTTTTTCAAATTATCTGAATTTATTTTGAATTCTGTGAATTCTATCGAAATCTGTGAATTCTTCGCAATTCTCTGAATTCTTCTAAGTTCTTTAAATTCTTCTGAATTTTCTGAATTGTTTCAAAATTTTATGAACTCTTCAAACTGCTCTGAATTTTTTGAATTCTCACGATATCACTAAATTTGAAGAAAAAAATGGTTTGTAATTATCTTGAAATCATTAGAATACACCTTAAGTTAGTTTGAACGAATTCTTCAGAATTGAATTTTTGTTCAATTCTTTTGAAACCTTTACAATACACTATTAATTGTTCTAAATTTCTCCAAGTCTTTTGTATTCTTTGAACTGTCCTGCATTATTTAAAATTTTAGGATAAATTTTAAATTGTCTGAATTCTTTCGAATTCTCTGAAATATTTTGAATTCTATGAATTCTTTTGTATTGTATTTTTTTTAGATTATCTGAATTCTTTCTAAATTTTCTGAATTATTTGGACTGTTCTGAATATTTAATTTTTTTGAGACCACTGAATTCTTTTAATGATTTTTAATTATCTTCAAATTACATAGCCACACAAAAAAATCGTTTTTCGGGCTCAGAGGTCAGACCTTGTTGACTATATGTTTTTTGGGTCGCTGAATCCAAATCCGAGGTCTAAAAAACCCCAGCACGTCAGGGTTCTGACATAACGTCATAAAACCTCATAAAATTTTATTTTTTCTTGACCGGGGGCCAGACCATGTTTATTGTATGTTTTTGGTGTCGCTACATTCGAATCCGAGATCCAAAAAACTCCAGCATGCCAGGGTTCTTATATAACCTCATAAGACTTCACAAAATTTCATTTTCTCCAGTCCGGCGGCCAGCCCATGTTTATTATGTGTTTTTGGGGTCGCTGAATCTGAATAAGAGGTTGGAAAAACCCCAGTACGTCAGATTTGGATGCAGCGAGCCCAAAAACATATAATAAGCATGGCCTGAGCCCCGGACCTGAAAAAAAAATTTTTTATGAGGTTTTAGGAGGTTATGTCAGAACCCTGACGTGCTGGCATTTCTTAGACCTCGGATTCGGATTCAGCGACCCAAACAATATATACTCAACATGGTCTAACCTCTGGGCCTGAAAAACGATTTTTTTTTGTGTGGCTGTGTTATTAGAATACATTTTAAGTTACCTTGATCTCCTTTAGATCATTCGCATTTTCTGAGTTCTCTCAAAATCTTTAGAATACACGTTGAACTTCCATCGAGTATGTTGCATTCTGTGGAATCCAAACAAATTCCTAGAATCCACATGTACTCCTTTGACTATTTTTGAAGTTTTTTTCAACTCTCTTAAAACCTTTCCAATACACCATGAAGTATTTTGAATTCCTTCAAGTATTTTGAATTCTGCGTGTAATTCAAAGTACCTTAAAATGTATTCTTATAATTTGAAGATAATTAAAAATCATTAAAAGAATTCAGTGGTTCAAAAAGAATTAAATTCAGAACAATTCAAAATAATTTAGAAAATTTCAAAAGAATTCTGATAATTTAAAAAAAAGCAATACAAAAGAATTCACAGATTTCAAAATATGTCACAGAATTCGAAACAATTCAGACAATTAAGAAATTATCGGAGAATTAAAAATAAGGGCGCAGTCCCATGGATACATACACGAAGGAATAGTAAGGAGTAGTATCCCTGTACGTGGGGAGTGGGACGAGCGACGTCCAAGAATTCGTTAATGCTTGCCACGAATAAAAACTCGTATGATGCCCCGTGCACATGCGCACTGGCGGTTGCCATGCCAACGATGTCAACACGAGTTTGAAGTTTCAAACTTGTGTTTTGAACATAATAACCTACAATATTTTGTTCACTGAAATTAACTTTATCCCTTACTTACGGAATCCATGAATGATTATAATAATGTTATTGTAGTACTTACACTTTCTAGATCCTTTTCGTATTTTTGATGACATTTTCCTTCTCGTTTTTAATTCAGGAACATGATATACACCCAACAAAATAAGAACACAAACGAACATAGCCTGCATATACATCGAAATGTCAAAATATAACATAGGGGAGTGGGTATAACACGTGACTGCGAAAACAGCTCTGCGCATGTGCACGGGGCAGCATACGAGTTTTCATTCGTAGCAAGCATTAACGGATTCTTGGACGTCATTTGTCCCACCCCTGCTCACCAAATACATAGGGTGATACCACTCCTTACTATTCCTTCGTGGATACATATTAGCAGAGTAGCAGATTCGCGGAGTAGGTTTTTCGACCAATCAGATGATTGCATGGAATTCGCCAAAAAGTTTTCTGAAAGAGATGAGTTCAAGCCGTGCAGGGACTAGGGAATAGTTTAGCACCTGCGCTCGTGATGTTTTCAAATATTTTAAACGTGATAAGTGAAAATGGAATTTGGTGGTTAAAATATTTCTCAAAATCATTAATAACGACGGAAATCAGTCTGGGGTATGTACTGATGTAATAAAGTAGAATATTCCTATGTTGTTGTAGATAATTTGTGCGAAGAAGCTAAATGTGCGGTGTTAGAAACATATTTTAAAGCTGTAATGGGTAAGCTAACGAACAAACAAAAACTTGCAGTTTTTGCAAAAGTATACAAAAATAAAATAACTTCGTGAACAATTCCAAAGTTTATGTCCTAGATTCATTGACGCAATGTTTTCTAAAAAAATCGTGAAGAAGTTCGGCTTATTTTTTCGGTATGTAGGTTATAATCTATGTGGTTATCCTACAATAATTGTGATTATCTTTTCAAATAAAAAATAATAATTTAGAATCTGTTCGGTTCTATTGTCAATATAATTATTGATTTTGAACAGATATAATAACTAAACCGATATGATAAATATTTTTTTAGACTATGTCTAGTCGTCCTGAAATATTGGAATAGTTAGAAAAGGGCATGGACTAGTCGTTCCAAAAATTCAGGATGACTAGCCAAGTTTATAAAAAATATTTTACTACTTATCCCGAATTTCGAGATGACGAAGGGTCTCCGATTTTTATAATATTGTCTTAATCGAGTATTTTATTACTGCTTTCGGCTCAATTTCTTAAAAACTGATACTTGTGAAAAACAATTAGCAAGAATTCAGTAAGAATAAGTATACGCCAAAATTCATATAATCTCTTTCAGTTTATTGCAAAAAAATGAAAACGTGTGCGGCTGTATTTTATTAATTTTCTGAACGATTTATTAAAATCAAAATTCTGTATTTTATTTTATATTCAAGTTAAATACTTAATATTATTTGAGTAGATTTGAAGAAAGATGCTTCTGTTTTATTATTCCTGTTTTTTTCTTATTAGTTCGTTTTATTATTTAAATTTGGAAAAAAGCACATAAATGTAACAAGAAAATGATAATCTTTAATTGATAACATATGAAATTGTTTGAGATAAATTTTAAATATTTGAAATTATATAATAAAATAAAATTAATAATCAAAAACCAATAATTTTTAAATCAATATTTAACTTAATAATGAAAAATACTTGAAACTTGTTGAATTCTGATACTAGTTTCAATGAAAATAATTAAATCAATTGTTAGAATCTATTACAATCATAATTTTTCAATTTCAAGGAGGAGTGGAATCTTTAACTTTCTTAGTTTATTATTTGAAACATTACAAAATTGTATGTCTTTCTTCAAAGTAAGGAGTTTTATATTCAGTTTAGAGCAATGAAAATTTGAGAGCTTCCCTAAATTCCTAAAATTTTCTGGAATCTCCGAAATCCTTGCGAATATTTTTAATGTCCTGAATTGTTTTAATATTCTAAATTCCCAAAATGGTTTTAATTCTTTGAATTCCTTTTACCTGAATGCTCTAAAATCTATGAACTTCTCTGAATTCCCTGGAATCTTCAAATATCCTGAATGCCTTGAATATTCGGAATTCTCTGAATCCCTTGAATTCTTCGAAATTTGTTTAATTCTGTGAATCTGCTGCATTCCCTGAATCTTCTAAATTTCGAGCTAAATTCCTTAAATTCCCTTAATGCTATACATTTTTTCAAATTATCTGAATTTCTTGAATGTTGTGAAATCCTTGTCATTCTCTGAATTCCCTGGATCCTTTAATTCTGTAAATATTCTGGATTCCTTGAATTCTTGAAATTCTCTGCATTCCATGACTTCCTTGAAATTCTGCGTAGTTTTTCGCCATTGTGTAACACTTGACATTGTGTAACACTTGACATTCCTAGAATTTGCAGTATAACCTGCATTCTGTGAACTGTTTCAAGTCCTTCAATTTAATGACTGTATTGAATTCCTTTAATGCTCTGGAATGCCTGAAATTCTATAAGTTCCCTGAATTCCTTCTATATTGTAAATTTCGTGAATTCTCTACATTTTCTAAATGCTCTGAAATCACTGAATTACCCGAATTCCTCAAATATGTTAAATTCCCTGAATTCCGTACATTCCTTGAATATTTGGAATTTCATAAATTCCTTGAATTCTCGAAATCTGTGAAAATTTCAATTTCTTGAATTTTCAAAAGCCCTTGATTTTTCTGAATTCCCTTAAATCCTTGCACATTCTGACTTTTTTTAATTCTTTGAATGTTTTGAATTCATAAAATTCTTTGAATTCTCTGCATTTCTTGAATTGCCCAAATGATCGAAAACACCTGCCATTTTCTGAATTTCTCAATATCCTGAAATATATATAACTTCTCTGAATTCCTGGAATATTCTGAATTTCCTGAATTCTGGAAATATTATGAATTTCTGAAATTTCTCGAATATTCTGAATTCTGCTAATCTGCTAATCAGCTCACTTTATTGTCTACCTGTCCCATGACCGTACATTTTACGGTTTACAGATTTGGACAAATAGGAGACTGCCAATAACGCACCGTTTTAAGAGAAAACAAAAAACAATTTATACAAGAGAAGACATTCGTATTGGCTGCCTTCTACTACGCACTTCGCTAATATGCACCATGGGATAGATCGGTTTCGAAATATGCAGATTACAAATTAGCGGACTAGAAAAAATTTTCTTGTGCTATTCGTTAGGGAAAGGAATCAAGAAAAAAGAAAGAAAGAAAGGTTTATTTGCCTAATTTACAAGAAATTAGATCAACTGTATCCAAGCTTTCGTATTAAAGATTGAAATAATTCTCTAAAAGCAATGTAAAAAAATATATAACTTCTACGTCGATGTTTGATTGTCACTGGTAATGTTTATTCTGCGTCCCTATCATTATACTTACCAACTGATATAAAAAGTTTGAAAAGGCACTTATTCACTTCTTGGGAGAAACAATTTTTTGGTTATTACGTGAAGAGCAGATAGATTTTACAATTTTTGTTTTTTCTTTATTCTTCGTAAGAAATTTAGATTTTCATCCAATCTTATGAACAATAGTCTGTTTTGTTTCTCAAAAGACTATCTATAATTATACTTGTTGTTTTTTATTGAAAATAAATTATTTAAAAACTAAACAGTGCAAAAGGTTTATTTAATCAACTATTGACTGAAATTCCGTATTAAACATATCCCACCCTACTATAGGGGCATAATTTCTGAAGTGTACCCACCTCAATAATAAAAGTTGTCCGATCAGGCCGAAAATTGGCCTAATTGTAGTCCTATTAGATAGTACTCCTCACACCAAAAATTAATTTATTTTGATGATTATTTATCAAAGTGGAGGGGGTACAATTTACGGGGTTTTCAAGCAAAGCCTTACTTTCAAACGTTTGTAACTTTTGTCCTGTTGCCTGAAACAAAATTTCACCTTGAATATTTTAGATAGATTTTTTCACAAACTTTCTGGTGGTGATAATTACTTTAAAAAAAAGTCAAAATTTGACCCGAATTTTTGAAAATCAAAAATAAATTTGACTTTTTTTCAAATTTCGGCATTTTTTTTTTCTTCAAAATAGTTTTAAAAGGAAGCTGAGATTTTTTCCTATGAGACCTCCAATTTTCAGAGTGGCAAATTATTTCGCCTTTGAGTAATAGAACGATACGTAAACAAGATGCCGTGATAGGGTGAGTAGCGCGCTATTTCCCCTAGTGCGCTCAAGCCGAGAATCTTTGTGCAACGCTTAGGAGCCACTTTTTAAAGTTAAGTAATATTATATGGTAATATTATGTGTTTTCCTGTTCGATTTTTTGGCGATAGTTTCAATAGTTGTTTTCTTTGCAGGCCTCTTTTGCGGTTTCTGTTTTTTGCCATTCGCGAGGATGTCGTATTTCTCAGAGGAAGAAAACTTCTTGAGTTGAAGTTTTCCATCTTGAGTGGGAATGAAAGCGTGGTACTGTAACGTACCTGGTATCGTGACAGCTTTGTCAAATCTGGCTTTCAGTAACTCGGTGGCTTGATTTTCTTTGATGCTGAAAAAAATTTCGGTTTCCTTACAGTTACTCTTTGCCCACTGAAACAAAGCATGGGGATTGAGTATGTGATGTTTCGGAGAACATTGTAAGCTTGATCGTGCTGCTTGTCTCTTTATATTTGCTCCAATACCATAACATGCACCCTTACCATGAGATGTACCATGGAAGTGCCATTCAGCTTGGATACCAAAATCTTCTTCATGGGCTTGGAGATTAACAAAGCTACTCTTATTTTTTAAATGTTGCCCTGCGCCATCAGTGAAATAGTAGATTTTCTTTGGCCTGAAATGAGTTTTCAAATAATCTACTATTATCTTTTGATACTCGTGAACAGCTAACGTGTCATGAGCTAAGTTATCAGATACGATTGCGATACTTACGTCCTTGAGCTCTCCATCTTGTTTATAATAAATCACGACAGTGAATATTGTAAACTTGGTCCTTATTCCAGTGGAATGATTGCGCTGCATTCTGAATTATGAAGGCGTAATTCTCAGCGAAGTCGAAGCAAATCAAGAACTCCCCAGGCAATGAATTTTCCTTCAGGTTTTTGAAAAAAGATGATTGCTTCTTTGAAATGAAGTGATGAGTTTTTAATTTCAACAGCCTTTCACAGAAATCATCTACGAATTCATCAGTATCCATTACCAGAGTCTTTAGAGTACATCTGTCGGTCTGTAGCCAAATTTCAAACCTCACTTCATTAATACAATGTTCATCAAAAGCTTTTGTGATGTTATCTTTCAAGTTTGCAGTACCTGAACAGTTTTCACACTCTCCTAAATGACAGGAACTTGAAGAGTCAGGACATACAATAGCATCCAGGCAGTCGTGATAATTTGTGAGCACCATGTCAGTATCCTCTGTTAAATGTGGAATATTTATTTCATTCAACATCAACTTGACATTCTCATGATGCACGCAAACGCACACATTATGTGTGCCACTACTTCCTTCTAGACCACTTATTGTACCTGCATTCTCACTTATAATTTATAAAGCATATTCCCAATCAATTTTACACTGATCGTAATGCAGGCCTTGTTAATTCATCCTGGCAATGCAGAGAGCAGTTATTCTAGTAGCATATAATATTACTTAAGTTGAAAGACTGGCACTAAAGCGTTGCACAAAGATCCTCGGCGTGAGCGCACTAGGGGAAATCGCGCGCCGCTCACCCTATCACGGCATCTTGTTTACGTATCGTTCTATTACTCAAAGACGAATTAATTTGCCACTCTGAAAATTGGAGATCTCATAGGAAAAAATCTCAGCTTTCTTTCAAAACTATTTCGAAGAAAAAGAAATTGCCGAAATTTGGAAAAAAGTCAAATTTATTTTTGATTTTCAAAAATTCGGGTCAAATTTTGACTTTTTTTGAAAATCGTTATTACCACCAGAAATTTTGTGGAAAAATCTATCATAAATATTCGAGATGAAATTTTGTTTCATTCAACAGGACAAAAATTACAAACGTTTGAAAGTAAGGCTTTGCTTGAAAACCCCATAAATTGTACCCCCTCCACTTTGATAAATAATCATCACAATGAATTAATTTTTGGTGTGAAAAGTACTATCTAATAGGACTACAATTAGGCAAATTTTTAGCCCGATCGGACAACTTTCATTTTTGAGGTGGGTATACTTCAGAAATTATGCCCCTATAGTAGGATTCATATTCATATTCATATTTATTGAAATCCCAGCAGTTTTTACACCAATTACAGGGTTTCTTTTTGCCTTAATATATGCTTAAAGTAGATGATATGTCTACGTATCACTCTTACAATTCATAGAGTCAGATTGTAGTATTTATTTTGCCTTTACTTTCTGCGTAGTATAAATTTGATCGCAATTGCGTTAAATTTACTCATTGTAGAGAAAAAAAAATAAAGTGATTCAGTGTGATTCTTGCACAAATCATTCATCAACTTACACATATCCTGTGCTGTAGAGTTGTAAGCACTAATTGCCCTATCAATTTTAATATAGAAAGGCTCTTGAGATCGTGTATCAAACTGAGGCACTCGAAAATGAAGTCTATTGAGTAGAAATGGACAGCTAATTTTACCTTTTAATATTTTGAATAACATTTTTAGGTAGTGAAGTGATCTTCTATCTTCCAACGGCATTAAATCAAAACGTGTATAAAGAGTTAGGTATGAGCTACCTCTTTCAGGATGAATACCCTCTTCCCGAAATACCAAATACCTCAAAAATCTCTTCTGTATCCTTTCAAGTGTCTCAGCATGTGATACAATTTTCGGTGACCATATCACAGATGCGTACTCTATTTTTGCAAGTACAAGACTATTATATAAAGTTATAAATGTTTCCCTCTTCTTAAAGCTCTTACACGTCCTGAACAAATATCTAAGCATTTTGCTGGCTTGTCTACTCATCATTTCAATATGATCCTTAAATCTTAATGGCGAGTTAAAATGTATTCCTAGATCGCACGTGGATTCTACTCTACTTAATTGGACATTATTAATTTCGTAGTTAAAGATGATTGGATCCACAGTTCTAGAATACCTAACTACTGAAGTTTTTTCAAGATTAAGCGGCAGCTTATTCTTCAAACACCATTCATAAAAATTTTCCAGATCATTCTGTAGTTGCACACAATCACCTATTTGTTTTATTCGCTCGAGTATCTTTGTATCGTCCGCATATAATATCATTTTTGATGAGGTTCTATCAGTTACATCATTACTCTAGACAATATAAAAAATAGGACCTAAATTTGAGCCTTGTGGAACACCTGATTTAGGCTGGTAAATTTCAGAAGAGTGACCTGCGAACTGAACATAGTGATTCCTACTTCTTAGAAAGTTCCTAATTAGCATCACAAGATTGGTCGGTAGATTAATGTCACCTAATTTTTATAATAATAGCCTGTGGTTCACTTTATCAAAAGCCTTTGAGAAATCGAAATATAGTACATCAACTTGCTCCCCACTCTTTAGCGCTTCGGAGGTATACTCTGTGAATTCACTCAAGTTTGTAACTGTTGATTTTCTCGGTATTTAACCGTGCTGTGCAGGATTTAATTATGGTTCTAGATATGACATAATAATATCAGCTATACACATCTCGAATATTTTGGAAAAGTTGTTTACAATTGAAATAGGACGATATTTTGTTATGTCAGATCTATCCCCCCCCCCCCCTTAAAAACTGGGCACACTTTGGTGTCTTTCCATTGTGATGGATAAATTCCACTCTTGAGAGCAATATTGTAAATATATGTGAGTGGTTCAACTGACACTGGATAGCAGTCCTTAACAATAAAACTAGGTATCCTATCAATTTCAGCTATATGTTTATTTGGCGATCTTTTTATTGCATTTTCTACTTGCATATGCTTAATTTGTATGTTGTTCCCAAAAAGATCCTTCCCTACCAAGTCATCACACCATCTATCATCTATCATATCTTCATCTTCCACATAAACGCTCTCAAAGTATTCTGCAAATGCTTCAACAATCTCCCCCTCTTCGCACAACTTAGAGCCCTCATACATCATGATTCCAGGAATTCTAGTTTCATTTTTTAACTTTAGGGCTATGTTCCAAATCTTCCCAGGATCACCCTGTAGAGAATTTTCTGCATCTGCAAAATAATTTTTATGATCATCTTTGGCCATTTTTTTAACGATTTTGCAAATTTCCTTGAGAGCCTTTATATCTGATGCTGATTTGTTTATTTTATCTCGCAATTTGTATTTGATTTTTAAATAGTTTTTTAATGTATTAGAAAACCAGATAGGGTAATGATTGGCAGATGAGTTATACTTTAGAGTAGGAATAGTTTCACACATTTCCTTTAGTATTACGTCATAAAGATATTTGCACGCATCCTCCGAATCATTAATCTTATACAACTCATTCCAATTAATTTGAACTAAGTTTAAGTATAGACGCGAATAGTCTCCTTTTTTTAAATCAAATCTGTTTTTACAATCTACCTTAAACTTACAAAGTGCATCATTTGTCACGCAGTTACAATCTATTAGTAAAGTGGGATGGTGCTCATCCTCATTCACCATACTATCTTAAGTAGTTTTTACTTCACACATAGTATTTGCAAAAACTAAGTCTAAACATCTATTGTTATTGTTCAAAATTTTATTGTATTGGGTTTAATCCATAGATTCAGCAAGTTCGCATAGTTTATCCGTCCTAATATCTGAGATAAAACTTTCACAAGAATCATTGTAGTTTCTTATATTGAAATCTCCAGCAACAATAAAGTTCCCCTTATATAAGTATCCTAACAAATCCATTTCCTCTGTAAATAATAGAAATTCATTAAGCTTTAACGATGAAGGTATATATAGAACCACTATTATTAAAGAATAGAAGTTTTTAGACATTTCTGTAGCAACAATATTTATGCTAGGACAATGATTTTTCAAACTAATCAATGGTATTTCTATTGACTTGAAATGTGTATTCATTGCTATAAGAACTCCCCCACCACTAGTTCCAATTCTATCATCTCGGTAACACATATATTTATTTATTTCGAATAGTTCTGTGGAGTAAACCCTTGGGCTCAGCCAAGCTTCTGTTAATAAAATTAATTCAAAGTTATTAGTAGCTGAAAACAAACGAACCCTCTCCATCTTTGTATTTAACCCCCTAACATTCTGATAGTAAATACTTAGCTTTTTCCTCTCTCCGCATCCTTGTCTTCCACCAGAGTTTTCTTCCTGTCTTCTTTTCCGATTATGACAGGTACTCCTTGCCGATATGCGATTCGAAGATCCACTTCCCCCTTTAACATTCTCTTGATCAACTCCTGATGTAGATTTTGAAGTTCCTCTTTCTGCATTTTTGTCCTGTCTGGAGTGCATGTGATTCCCTTCAGAATCCTCACTTTCTGACCCTTCAGCACTGTCGATATAGTTTTGTGTAGGTTTCTCGCCTGCATCTCCGTGTCTATGATTAACTTTGTTGGCCTTGGATTCGTCCTATTCTGTAATATTATGCCAATTCTGTACAATCGTTTACCTTCCAGTACAAACTCAGAATCAAAGCATTTCATTATTTTCAAAAAGTTTTCAGACTCACTCTTCTTATTTGCAGTGTCCATTTTCTCCCCATAAACTTCTGTCACACCGAATATTATGAGTTTGTTTCTTCTACTATTTCTGTCTTCTATTTCGTGGATACAGGAATGGCAGTTACTTGCACCGTCCTGGGGCAGGGCTATTCTTTCGCACGCCGTACTTTCAACCTGGTTAACTCGCTCTTCCAGCACAGAAAACCGATTTTCCATATTTTTAACCCTAACATCAATGATTTTGTAGTCTTTTTAAATATTATCAATCCGATGTTTCACTTCCTCAAAGCCTTTGTCCATTGCCTGCCCTCGACTATCGATTTTTTTCCTCTAATCTGTCCAATCTCTTATCGAGCATTTCCTTCAGAGACGCAATGTCAACAACGTCTATGTCGTCACTTTTCATCGAATTCACAGGTGAATTTGCACGAGCACCACAAGAAGTGACAAGCGAACCATCTTTTCTCTTTCTCATTCTCGTTCCGCAATTTAAGTGATATGTATTTTGGCATCCAGAACACCTATATATATCTAACGGTTGAATTGCATTTGACTGTTCGCTGCACTGTTTATAATGACATACCTCAACTCCTGGTATTGATAGCAGATTTTTTTCGCTATTAGCCATTATATTTTGATAGATAATAATTTATTCAGGTTCAGCATCAAGTCTAACCGAGAATAATATAGTATTTTGGTCTGAGAGTATGTACACAAACAGGCCTGTTATATGACAGTGATCCCGCCAAAACACACTTGTATCACTGAATCATCAATTCATAGAATAAAAATAAGTCCCTCATTATCAATTTACTTCAAAATTTCTTTCCGGTCTAAGCTACTATTTTAAATCTTTTAATGCTAGAAACTTCACTACCACGACCATACAGCACCCAAACGCTGACACATTATAAAGTTTTCCACTTTCTCACACGTTATAAAATTTTGAGTATAGAATCCCAACAACCACATCTTCGTCAATTCCACTTCAAAATAAGGTCCCAGTCCGTACTCAATTATCCAAAACACTCGACAAAGACTCAAAGCATATCCTCCACAAAATCAGTATCAATATATCCGAAAAATCATCCTCCGGGATAATTAATTATATGCGACACGACGCGACACAGTTCTACTCACAAGCCGCCATTTTTCATATCCAGGATGCATCCTAATGAATACTATTAGTATTTCTCAACAAGATGAACACGGTTCTTCTCATCGTCCTCAGCGAAGTTCTTATTTCTGAAATTATGTTACAAAAAGAACTTCATAACTAAAATACAAAATTAGAGACAAATATTTATTATATTGGGATAGTTATTATATCTGTTCAAAATCAATAATTGTATTGACAACAGAAGCGAACGGTTTCTAAAATAATTATTTTTTCATTTGAAAAGATAATAACAATTATTGTAGGATAACCACATAGAGGTTAGAGATGGATTAGAGGAAAAAGTTCATGGAGAGGAAGAGGGGGAGGGAGTGCAAATGAGGGAAATAAAAATAGGAGGGATAAAGTGTAAGTTTGTGACAGTGTACAACAAGGATGGGATGGAAAGAATTAAAGAAAGAGTGGAAGACCTGCTGGGCGAAAGAGAAGAGGGTATGGTGGTACTGGGTGGGGACTTTAATGCGAGAATGGGGAGCGAAGGGGGACTTTACAGTGAAGGGGAGAGCTTCGAGAGGAAATCGAAGGATAATGTAATAAATAAGGAGGGGGAGATTCTAAGGGACTGGATGGAGGATAGAGGGTGGGCAGTGGCGAATGGTATGGTAAATGGGGACGAAGAGGGAGAATACACATATGTAAGTAAGGTGGGGGTATCAGTGATAGATTATGTGGTCATGAATATGCAAGGATGGGAGGAGACGGAAAAATTCGCAGTAGATGGGAGGGTGGAATCAGACCATCAGCCATTGAGTCTGTGGATAAGAGGTGAGGGTGGCGGAAGACAAGGCAGGGAAGAAGTCTCGATAGGGGAGAGGGTGACCTGGACGAGGGAGGCGGTGGAGAAGTATCAAGAGGAGCT
Organism: Andricus quercusramuli; assembly: GCA_932178445.1. Lineage (NCBI taxonomy): Eukaryota > Metazoa > Arthropoda > Insecta > Hymenoptera > Cynipidae > Andricus > Andricus quercusramuli. Next base: position 53,144 of record CAKNXH010063398.1, read on the forward strand.
AGGAAATGTACGCTTTAAAGGGGAGTCGGTGGAAGAGATATGGGAGGATCTGAAAGAGAAGGTGAAAGGTTGTGTGCAAAAGAAGGTATTTAGAAAGAAGAAGAAAGGAATGGTGAAGCCGTGGTGGGATAGGGAATGTAAAAATATGAAGAGGAAGGTGAAGAGGAAGTACAAGAAGTGGAAAGAGGGTAATGCGAGAAGGGAGGAGTACGTAGAAATGAGGAAGGGGTTTAGGTTGATGTGTAAGAAGAAAGAACAGGAAAAGGAGAAAGATCTGGAAGAGGAGTTAGCAAAAAAAAGGCAGAAGGGGACGTCTGGAAGATAATAAATAGGTTTAGGAAGCGTAGGGTGGGGGTTAGCGAGAAGATAGGGAGTGAGGAGTGGAGAGAGTTTTTCAATGAATCATTCCAGGGCTCGGATTCAAGGAAGAAGGATGGGGGAAGTAGAAGAACGGGGGAGGCAGAGATGGAGGAGTTGAATGACGAAGAGATAGAGAAGCAGATAAGGAAGTTGAAAAGGTCAAAAGCAGCAGGGCTGGATGGGGTAGAGAACGAAGCATGGCTGTTTAGTACACAAGAGGTTAGGGAGAGGCTGAAGGAGGTAGTGAAGAAAGTATGGACGGGCGAGGGATTCCCAGGAGGGTGGAGAGAAGGGCTAATAGTGCCACTGTATAAGAAAGGAGATAGAGATAGGCAGGAAAATTATAGAGGGATTACGCCAGTGGTCGGCACGCTCTTGCCCAGGGCAGGCTACCCTGCCCGGGCTGCCCAACGACCTACTTTCTGGGCAGGTACCTGAGAGCTTGGGCAGACCGACCCTTCTCTCAGGGGTTCTTTGTTGGGAAATAGAACAAATTGACAAAATGTAAAAATCGTTAATTTTTCAATTAGCGATTTGAAAATGATATTTTTGGAATCTGCGAATTTTTCCGATTTCAACGATATGTAATTTGTCTATAAAGGTTGACAATTTGAGAAGCATTTAGTATTAAATTGAATATTGAGCGGAAGTTTTTTGATATTAAACTCCTTCAAATTTTCAACTTTCTTAGGCAAGTAATATATCATTGGAATCGGAAAAATTCGTAGATGCTGATTATACTATTTTGAAATCGCTAGTTGAAAAATTAAAAGTTTTTAAATTTTCTTACTTTGACCTGCCTGTGGACAAAGGACACCCGTCGAGGCGAGCGCACCCGCACTGAGCTCCGTGAGCCGATCGGAAAGTAGCAGAAAAAATTAAGCCGGGTCCAGCCTGCCCAGACCTGAAAAGTGAGCAAAAAGTTTGCCGACCACTGGATTACGCTAATCAATACGGCGTATAAGGTATACGCGATGATAGTGGCAGAGTGACTGCGGAAGGATGTCGAGGGGAAAGGAATATTGCCGGAGACGCAGGCGGGATTTAGGGCGGGTAGGAGTACTATTGACAATATCTGCGTGATGCAGCACGTGGTGGATAGAGAATTAGCGAAGAAGGGGACGAGAGTGTACGCGTTTTTTGTGGACCTCAAAGCCGCGTTTCCATCGGTGGATAGGAGGATAGGGGAGTAGAGAGAGGCCTAATTGAAAGGGTAAGGGAGATATATGAAGAGAACAAAGACAAGGTAAAAGGAGGGGAGGGGATTTCCGAGGGATTCTGGATGGATAGGGGTCTAAGGCAAGGGTGTCCACTTAGCCCAACGCTTTTTGCGATTTTAATTGCGGATATGGAAAGTAAGCTGGAGGCCGGGGTGGTAGGAGGAGTAAGGATAGGAGGGGTTAGAATTTGGTCACTAGCGTATGCAGATGACATAGTGTTGCTGGCAACCAGCGAGGAGGCCTTAAAGGAGATGATGAAGAGGTTGAGAAGATACCTGGATGAAAAGGGGTTAGAGCTGAATGCGGAAAAGTCCAAGGTTATGGTGTTCAGAAAAGGAGGGGGAAGGGATAAGGGAAGGGAGTGGAAGTGGAAGGGAAAGGAGGTACAGGAGGTGAAAGAGTTTGTGTACCTGGGCTTCGTGTTTCGAAGGAATGGGGGAGTGGATGGTCACATAAAAGAGAGAGTGAGGAGGGCAAATGTAGTGATGAGGCAGGTGTGGGGGTTGGGAATGAAGTTATTCGCAGATGACTTTGGAAGGAGAATGAAATTGTTTGATTCACTAGTGATGAGTGTGCTATTGTATGGGGTAGAGGTGTGGGGGTGGAAGGAAAGTGAAGAGGTAAATAGAACGCAGGAGAGGTATGTAAAGTGGACCCTGGGGTTGGCAAGGAACACGCCTAATTATATTGTCAGGAGGGAGACGGGGAGAACGAGTGCAGGAATTCTAGCAGGGAGCCGGGCGTGTAAATATGAGGAGAAATTTTTGGAAGAGGGGGGAAGTAGGCTGGTTAGGGAGTGTTGGTGGGAGAAGGAGAACAGGGGAGGGGGTGGGAAGATGGAG
>CAKNXH010063398.1:59382-81156 GCA_932178445.1 Andricus quercusramuli
AATTGGCTAACAGTTTCTGTTTGCCAATTTTAATTGGCAAGCAGAAGCCCATCTATCAATTGTTGCGAAGGCGGCTAGTAATCTAGTGATTTTTTCGGCAAAATGAGTTTTAGGGAAAATGAAATTTAGGACAAGTGAATACCTACCGTCGACAGTCCATGTGCCATCGACAAGAGTGTGTGCATAAACAAGCTTCATTTCGTATAATTTCTCCTCCAGTCGCTTTTCAGTAGGCTGTGATTCTCTGGCGCAACTTGACACGTCAACGAGATACAAAAATGGAAAAAAATATTTTCCACAATCAACCAAATTCGACAACATTCTCATGAATTCTGTAAATTCCCTTGAAATTTGTAGAATTTTCGAGAACTCAGTGGAATCAGCTAATTTGTCTCTAACTCTGAAGAATTCTTTTGATTTCAGCAGATTTCTCCTGAATTCAGTGAAATTCTCTTCAATTTTGTGTTATTCTCATGAATTCAGTAGAATTCTCTTGAATTATGTAAAAATATCTCGTTCATTCAGTAGAATTCTCTTCAATCGTGTAGAATTCTCTTAAATCGTGTATAACTCTTTTAGATTCAGTAGAATTCTCCTAGGTTTGGTAGAATTCTCTTGAATTTAGTCAAATTATCCTGTTTTCTTTTGAATTTAGCAGAATATTCTTGAAATCAGCAAAATTCTTTCGGATTAAGAAGAATTCTCTAGAGTTAGGCAGAATTCCCTTGAATTAATCATAATTCTTTGGAATTCTGTATAAATATCTCGTGAATACCGTAGAAATCTCTTTATTTATGCATTCTCTTGAAATCTGTATAATTCTCTTGAAGTCCATAGAATTCTCTTCAATTCAGTAGAATTCTCTTACGTTTGGCAGAATTCTCTTGAGTTGAGCAGAATTCTCTTGAATTTAGTAGAATTCTTTTGAGATCAGCAGAATTCTCATGCAATCTGTAGAATTATCTTGAATTAAGTAGAACTCTCTTGATTTCCGTAAAATTATCTTAAATTCTGCAAAAGACTCTTGAATTCTGAAGAATCCTATGAAATTCTGTAAAATTTCCTGGAACACTTTGTCACTTATGACAAATTTTAAAAAACTTTTAAACTCATTAGAATAAGCTTTGATTTATTTTGAATTCATGAGACTTTCCAATTTTTATTGTTGTGAACGTCACAAAAATGTCAATGAAATTCCATTGAAAAAATGCCACACGCCAGAGTCATAATTGAATGCTTGATGATTTCAGAACACGCATTTAACAAAAAGTACCAATTCACTTTTTCCGGGTGCATTTCAAAGTGCAAACATACGCCCGCAAAAATCCCTCTGATGAAGCACATGGTTTTTTAAGGCATTTGAATATTATTGTAGGGATGGGAAAATCTACTTCAGTGTTGGATAAGTGTGTGGGGTGATTATTTTAAATTTTAGATTTTTTAGCAGCTTCAGTTGCAGGAGGATCAGACGGGGTTCGATGAAAGTACTAGGGGTGGTTTTTTGATGCTGTATAATATTATTGTAGGAATTAAGATATCTGCTAGAGCCTTAAAAAGGCGTCTCAAGTAACAATTTTTTATTTGAAATCATTTTTGCTGCTTTAGTTAAATGCAACTTAGACGGCGTTTGTTGAATGTACTTGGGGTGGGTTTTTGGACTGTCTCATATTATTAAAGGGATGAAGATATTAACTAGGGTCTTGGGGAAGTGTATGCGGTTACTATTTCTAATTTGAAATTTTTTTGGCTGCTTAAGTCGAAGGTAACTCAGACGGGGTTTGTTGAATATACCAGGAGTCGTTTTTTTTTTTGAGTTGCTGAATATTATTGTAGGGATGGAAATACCTAATAAAATCTTGGGAAAGTGTGTACGGCGATCACTTTAAATATCAATTTTTTTACTTTTTGGCAGTTTTAGTTGTAGGAAGCTAAGACTGGATTCGTTAAATGTACTAGGGTTGGTTTTTTGAGGCTGTGTCATATTATTGTAGGTATCGCTATATCGGCTAGAGTCTTGAAAAGGTGTTTGGGTTGAACTATTCATAATTTGAATATGTTTTACCTGCTTTAGTTGAAAGCAACTGAGACTGGTTCGTTAAATGTACGAGGGGTGGTTTTTGAGGCTGTATTGTATGCTTATGTCAAAGGCAGTTGAGACTGGATACGTGACATGTACTATAGATGGTTTTTTGGTGGTGTCTAATATTATTGTAGGGATGGAGATATCCACGAGAGTCTTGGGAAGGTGTCTGACATGACAAGTTTCAATTTGAAATGTTTTTGGCTGCTTTACTCAAAGTCAATTAAGATGAGGTTCGTTAAATATACTAGGGGTGTTTTTCTGGAGTGTGTTATATTATTTTAGTGATGAGAATATCGACTAGAGTCTTCTGAGAGTGCCGGATGTAACTATCTTTAATTTTTAATTATTTTGGCTGCTTTTGTTGAAGGCAGCTGTAACGGGGTTTTTAAATGTACTAGGGTTGTTCTTTTGAGCCTGTATATTATTATTATTAGTATAGCGATATGGAATAGAGTCTTGAAAAGGTGTCTTAGGTGACTATTTTTAATTTGAAATGTTTTGCCTGCTTTATTTGAAGGTAACTGAGACGAGGTTTTTTTAATATACAAGGGTTAATTTTCTTCGGGTTGTTAAATAATATTTTAGGGTTTGGAATATATAATAAAGTCTTAAGATAGTGTGTGGGGTGATTATTTAGAATTAAAAAGTTTTTTGGCTACTTTAGCTGATGTTAATTGCGACTGGGTTCGTTAAATGTACTAGGGGTAGTTTTGTAAGGCTGTGTGACACCATTGTAGGAATTAGGATATCTAATAGAGTCTTGAGAATGTGCCTGGGGTGACTATATTCAATTTGCAATTCTTTTGGCTGCTTCAATCAAGTGCAACTGAGACGGGGTTCGTTAAATGTAACAGGGGTGGTTTTTTTGAGTCTGTGTAATAATATTGTAGGGATGGGAAGGTTTATGTGGTACCTATTTTTAGTTCAAAATTTTTTGGCTGATTTTGTAAGCCCCGAAAAAATAATTAAATTTTGGCTTACAGTTTTTTCAAACATCTAAATTTTTAATTAGGGGTTGATGTTAAATTCATGGCTTGTTTTCGAAACGTTAATGTGGTTGGTCTTAGTAAGCTATTAAGTAGTTTAGAGCTATGGTTTACGTTTTTTTGTACTTACTCCCTCAGGTTTTCTTTGAGGGTTGATTTCGTAAAATAAATGTTAAGTGTTTGAGAAAACACAAAAATAGGCCAAAATTCTGATATGATTATGTTTATGGTAAGAGCATAATTGATTTTATGCGTTGTTTATAGAAAATAGATTTTCGCAATTTTGAAAAGCACAAAAAAGCTCATAATTCTGTTCAATTTCTGCAATTTGCTCAAGTGGAGGTTCTGGCTGGCAGCTCCTCCACCCAATGTTTAGTTTTTTGAGAAGAATATATAAAAATATAAAATATATTGAGCAAAAAATTTACCTATTATTACTCAATAAATCGAAAATTGTTAGTTCACACACCTTCCCAAGGCTCTAGCAGATATCTTAATTCCTACAATAATATTATACAGCATTTAAGAGAATTCTACATAATTGAAGAGAATTCTACTGAATTAACGAGATATTTTTACAAATTTCCAGAGACTTATGATGAATTCAAGGAGATTCTATTAAATTCAAGAGAATTCTACATTACTCAAGGAATGCTGTTGATCTCAACAGAATTCTGCCGAACGTTAGAGAATTCTTCTGAATTAAAGAGAGTTCTGCTGAGCTTAAAAGAATTCTACTGAATTCAAGAGAATTTCACATAATTCAGGAGAATTCTACTGAATGCATGAGAATGACACAAAATTCAAGAGAATTTCACGTTGGTCAGGTTAGCACGGCGTTACCATTCAGCTTTTAAAGTTATTCACGTTACCGAGAAGCCCGACGAGCGAATGTTTGCTACTCGCTTCTATCACTAGGGACTATTCACTTTACATTTGAACTTTTCCTTTTCATCACTTAATTGCTTATCCTACTCAACATAATTCCTAAAAATTAAAATGCAATTTACAAGATTATTGGAGATAAATATTGCAAGCCTCAGTTTCAATCTACATAATTATGTGTTTCTTATTATACCACTGACAGTAGATGCACTTGAAGCCGCCTTCAGCAGACTTCAATGACAGCCCCTTTGTTTTTTTATTTTTTAACGCTGAAAAGGAAACCTGTTGCAATTATCGCATGATCATTTAACGAAATTTTAACGTATAATTATAATTGCAACAGTTTTAATTCTTTTTTGTTTCTTTTATTAATTATAATGCGATATCACTTTAGCATTACTTCAGCATTACTTTAACATTACACTGTAGTGTAATGCTTGCGTTCGACCGGCCCGCCAGCGCACCGAAGTTATGTTAATCGAACTATGGGGATATAGGTTAGAAGTACTACATGAATCAGACTATTCAGGTACAAAATTGATGATTGAGTGGATCGATTTTCCAGTTATTGACTTTGTTGTACAACAAGTTCTCACGGAGAATTTTGTTACAATTTTTGTGTAAAATTTGGAGATTAGAAGAGCAATTTTTCAACTTTGCCCAGCTGAAAATTCCTGTACAGGAACCTCTAAGGATCCTGTACATATTCCTGTACATGAACCTGCACACGAACCTGTACAGGTAATCTTGACGGTTCCTATGCGGGAATTTGACGAAGGAAACTGTACATGATCCTGCAAAGGAACCGGCAGCCGTCAAGGGAACCCTTGGAAGGATCCTGCACAGAAACACGTATAGGGTCCTTTACAAAAAGCCATTGCGAAAATTAATGTCGCTTACAGCTATGAACTTGCCTTCCTTTTATTCCCTTGAAGAACCAACTCACTATCGAGAGAGCCAAGCCACCAGCGAACCCTCGCGGATTAGTTGTTTCATGTATAGGATCCTGCACATGTTCCTATACACGAACCCACACCTCAATTGTCTCTGCGAAGGAACCTGTACAGGACCATTCAAAGGTTAGCTTGTATACAGGCTCCTTTGCAGGATCCGAGTATTTTGCACTTTTGTTTGTCTGATTTGGTTGCAAAATGCGTTTCAGACGGCTTTTTGAACGTACCAGTCCATTCTCCTCCGACTGTGCACCGCGCCTAGAAAATAAGTCAGAAGGGTGACAGGGGCTCTTGTTTTCGGTTCACCATAAATATACTCCCGAAAATTTGTTGCCCATTTTCAGGCACAGAAAATACAGCTTATTTTCAATGAATTAATAAAAAAACAACAATAAGACCATTTTCCGAAAAGAGGGCTCAAGTCATGCACATGCATAAGCCTTTAGGTTATGTGGTAAAAATATTACGTCAAACAATTCATCCCTGTGGCGATCCTTAAGAACGATTTCTTATTACTGATTCATACTATATGTTGATACATGTTAATAATATGTTCCAAAAGTGAAATATTTTGGTATAGCTCATTCATTTAGTTTGAATTCTTAAAAAAATTTCAGTATTTTTGAATGCATTTAAATACCTAATTTTAGGGCAAGAAATGTCAAAGCCCTAATTTTTCACTAAAATAGGTGGAAAAAAGCGAAAAAGCATGATTTTGGAAGAAAACTCAATTTTGTCAAAAAGAGGACTTGGCATTGTTTAGCTTCCCGTGTTTAAATTACACTTTGATGAATAAATATCGAAAAGAAATAACATTGTTATTGTTCATGATTTTGTTCAAAATTGTTTTGGAATAAATTATAAGGTACTTCAAGTGCTGATAAGGTCAGTTCCTAGTTTTAGATATTTATCTGAGAATAGTTGGAATCATTCGCTTAGGCTCAGTCATATAGACCGAAATATTGATACTGTAATAATACTGTAAGAAATGTATTTTTTATATTTAATTGATTCATGAATGTGGTGAAAAAAGTCAACGTCAACTTCCAGACAATTGTAGTTCTTATTGTATAAAATTGAAAGTTATTGAAAATAGCGTTTTGAAACTTCACTAGTTTCCTCATCAGATTAAATAGTAATAATAAAAAAACTTCCAAATTAGTTTCAAGCTATTCCAAAAAAAAAAACACACAAATTATGGATTTCTATAATCATTTTTGGACAAATTTTTTGCACATTATACGAGCTCTCACAGCATTATCACAACGCTATTAAATTTCTGTGCTTCGTTTCAATTCCATCGCTATGTAATCTGATGAAGAAACTAGTGAGGTTTCAAAGCGTCATTTTCAATACCTTTCAATTTTAAACAATAAAAAAAAAACAATTGTCTGGAAGATGTCGCTGACTTTTGTCACCAAATTCATGTATATTACATTCCCGAACGTTAACTACACGAAGGATTTAAAATCACATCTACACTGAAAAAAAGGATTATTTTTACCAAGTAAATTTTACTTGGCTAAGTAAGTGAAGGTCCTGATTACTTCCAAAGAAATATTTTGTTGAGGCAAATAATAAATACGTGCACTTTGAATGAAAAACAAGAATTTCTTTCAGCCAGACGAATGTTAATAGGATTAAGTTAACATTGTTTGATTCAAAAATACGACCTATTGGTCCGAGGGAAATATTGCTTTGAATCAAAGAAATATTAATTGAGGACAAAAATATACCTTTTAAATCAAATAAATGATTAATTGTTCCAAATGAATGTGCCATGAATGGGAATGAAAAGAAATATATTTTAAAGTCAAGTAACTATTTTATAGGCTCAAAAAACTATTCCATCACATCAAATTTTTGAGTATTTGAAGCAAAAAAATATCCCACTGATTCAAAAAAATATTTCTTTGGTCTGAACCATGCTCGAGTGCAATAAAGTAGTTCGTACTTTAACTGTGGTACATATTTTCATGAATGAACAAATGGATTCTTTCAGCTTTAATGACAATTAACATTTTTATTATTATACATATTTAGTTTAAACAACTCACATAATTTTAAATTTTGATGAACCTGAAACAGAAAAATTTGATGAAAAATCTACCTGCAGCAGGAATGGAACTCGGGTCCGTCGAGTGTAAAGTCCACAGCGATGACCACGACGCTGTCGCAACATGGAAATTCTGAGGCAAAAAGACGTATTTAACCTTCACCATAAATTCCAAAGAAATATTTCTTCAAATCAAAAATATGGATATTGAATTTAACAACATATTTCTTTACTCTCAAGAAGTATTTATGTGATTGAAACAAATAATGTCAAATGATTGAATGTTTGATTTAAAAAAGTAATTACTTCTTTGGAATAAATGTTCACTTGTTATGAATAACTTAATTCTAGTAAGCAAATGAAATATTTCTTTCATCTGAAGAAATAAGTATTTATGTAAACACAATATCTTGTCCATATAAATGAAGGCTTCATGGGTATAAATGCATGAACCCTTTGTGACAAATAAATATATTTGTAATTTAATCAGTATTATTTTGAAATTAATCATTATTTCTCTAACCTAAATAAACTCAAAGACTTCATTCGAGTATGCACAATTCATTGATTCAAATGCGTCCGAATCAATTCAAGGAATCGAACTCATTGAATCAAATAAATATTTCTTGGAACAACTTATCAGATTTTAACTAATCTACACCTTTTGAATCAAGAAAATGGTTTCCTTAAATGTAAGAAATATTTGTTTGAATCAAGAAAATATAGCCAAAGAATTTCATTTCTTTAGATCAACAACAGATATGTGTCTGGTTTAAAAAAAAAATTACTACTGTTAAAGAATATTTTCTTGATAATTGCGATTAGGTTACGAAATAATTATTGTTTATTAATTAAGTAGTCATTACGTTAGGCTCAATTATCATTTACGCAATCAATAAATGATTAGAATGAATTAAATAAATCATTTATGTTAAAATTTGATTTTCTGAAACAATATAAATATAATACGTAGCGTTATACATATTATAATTATTTTAAATATAATTTAAATTTATCATAACTTCACTACATAATTCAATCGAAAGAAAATGTTTTCAAACATTACAAAAAAATCTTTCTTAAGAATATGGTTCTTATATTAATATTTCGATCACCTTCAATAATTATTGTTCATTACCTTAAATATGTAATAGTGTACATTTAATTATTACGACTTCATTTATGCAATTAGATACTGTAATTTCCTAAATCTTTTATTCCAAAATTATTATTTTCTGAGTTCACTTCTGTAATTTTTGTTCAAGTCCAAACCGTGATTCTGCCTAAAAACTAGCTAATATCTGGACAGTCTTCTTATATTCAAATTCGTCACGAACTTTTAGATAGCGCCAAGACTGAGACTATGCCAGAAGAAAGGTTTGAATGGAACCCATAGCTAAACCAGAAAGCACATAGAGTCAATATTGTTAAGAATGAGAAATGCCTAATTTTCTGGAACTACGATTTTTGGACAGCAGTCTCCATTGCTCACTCGAGGCCTGAAATCGTTCTTCAGGACTTTGAGAAACAAACTATATTCATGATCGGATTTTCGGCTACAGCAGACACTATAACATCACAGCCAAGGAGAAGGAAAAGGAAGAGAGATATCTAAACCTTAGAAGGAGGCTGCGATGATTGTACCCAGAATATTCGGTTAATATAATTATCCTTGTGATCAGTGCTCTCGAATGTGCAAAGCTATCACTGATTCGTGTCTTCAATGCCATACCCGCGTGTCAAAAACATGCCGAGGCACTTTCTAGATGGATGCAGAGGGCTTTCATCCATGGGTTGCTCCGTGTCCTCAAGACACACGAGGGTTTCGCCGTTAGTAGTAGGTCCCCACTATGGGCAGACCCCCCCTTCACTACTCCTTAATCCCCCCCCCCCCTTATCGCACTATGGCACCGACCTCCCTCGCCTAGGCAGCATATCACGTACATAAATGTTTAATTGACTAATGTCTCGTGGTGCAATCACTTTTCACTGATCTACTTGACGGAAGTTTCAGGGAGCCCAAAATAGTGCTTCTAACTATCTTTCACTTTCCATATAGAATTCAAGGTCATGACTAAAATCTCATGATGCGTGCATTCACTTTTACAATGCCCTATGTGACGAAAATTTCAGAGATCTCATTATACGGTTTCCGGTGATCTTTCACTTTCCATAATGATATGTTAATTTTACAGTGACCAATTTTAGGAAAATTTCAGATATCTCATTATATTGTTTTCAATTATCTTTTACTTTTCATACATAATTATCCGGACTACTAGGTCAGCATACGTTAAAACCATAGAATTTACAATATCCGTATTTTTCAATTTATCACCTAAATAATTTATTTTAATTTTTTTGTAGGTTTAATTTACAGACTACCATTGGGAAGAGGTCTTTTGAATAAAAACAGTGTGTTACACATTGCAATATTGATTATATTTATTGATTAATATATTTTCAAGGTATATATATATATAAATTTATTTATTAATTATTTTTATTTTGATTATTTAATTATTAATGCTCAGGCTTAAGATGGTTACAGCCCAATATGTCGAAGGCATTTTTGGTTGAAGTTGGACTTTTTTATTTTTTGAACAGTATGCATGGGGCTGTTCCGGTATATATTATCAGTCACGGATGCATTATTAAAATGCAATCAAGTGATCTGATAAGAGGGTGTGCCTTGACATATTGGACAAAGCCTGGTTTTTACCCCATCATTCACGGACTGGGTTGGAGTAAAGTGCATGATGGGGGAACTACAGCTTAAGGTGGGACCCGAACCACCAGAACCTCGCTAAAGGTACATAGAAAAATTTCAAGAGGTCTCGGCTCAGGGATCGAACCTTGGGCCTCTAAGGTGAAGAACAAACGTCTATCCAACTGAGCCACCGAGGCTCTTTATTTATATATATTTTTTTAAATCTTGTTCTCAGACGAACCCGGTTTTTCATCATAGCCACGGACTTAGTCAAGTGACTGATGAGATGAGGATCTTATGAGTTAATATAATACGATGTCTGAAATATTCTGCGCTGATGTTGTAGGTACAAAATTAGGAGCATAGTGCAGCTTGGAGTTAGTATTTTACCGCTGTTATCCATACACAGCGGCCGCAATCGTTGTAGATGACAACATTCGGCTCTGGAGGCTTTCTTAAAGCTACTACCACCTGCCACTCCACAGGTTTTTAGTCACTTGCTTCCTGATGGTCTAGAAAATTTCTCACAATGCGACAGGTGTTCAATAAGACGGCCTTCTGAGCTGCTGCCAGCACCCTACTGACTCCTAAATGTTCAAGATGTTCAGTGCACCTTGCGTGCACACTGTTAGTAGCCGAAAACACAATAGGATGAATAGATGCATGTTTCACATCCCTCTATATTGTCTTTACTTCGTGTCTTAGCTCGCTATACTTATGGATCTTGGTTGTATAGGCTGTCTGCAAATTTCGGTTAAGTGGACAACCAATGTCGATGATGTAGACTCTTCCACCTTTTTTTACTCGCATCACGATGTCTACTCGATTGGTTCGGATGTATTGATCCGTCTGAATAGTAACATCCCAATATAAGATGTAACCATCGTTTTCTAAAACGGGCATTGGAATGTATCTATAGAAAGGCATCCATTCTGTTAAGAGTTCTAGGTTCAGGGTAAGTTGTTGATGTATAATGTCCGCCACATCGTTATGTCTGTGCGTATATTCTCTTTGAGCCATTACGCGACAACCATCAGTAATATGCTCGATGAATTCGGTGGTATCTCCACATTATCGGCACCAGTCAACCACGTCTTGATGTAACACGTGTTTGCGATAATTGCTGGTGCTGACAACCCTGTCCTGATTCGCAATGATGAATCCTTCCGTTTCTTGATACAGGACGCCTTTCTCAGCCAAATATATTGGAAGCTTCTTTACCCACTTCGCATGGATCCAACGTTTTGTGGCGTTCGCCGTGGACGGCTTTCTCTCTCCATTGCGTTTCTAATTCCTTCATAGTTTCTGCCCTGATATTCATGCCTCCTCTGAGGACAAATTCAAGGGCGCGTAGTCAATATCAGCTTCACAGATGGTGTTGTAAAGCGTAACTTCTCGCTTTACTGTTAAAATAGTCTCACAACTGTATAACTTGTGACTTACGCAGTTTCCTGACATCTACAATGCCCCTACACCCTCTATGTCGTGGTAGAACTACCCTTTCAATCGCCGAATTACTGACAAGGGGGGTTAGGTTGGTGTCCGACGCCGATTTTTTTGTAACTTTGCAGGTAAAAAGATGATCCCAGAGTATAAAAAAAAATTAATTTTTTGGGCAATCGTTCATATTTAGGGGTGGAAATCACCCCTTCTATATTTTTGATACTTTTACTGTTTTAAGAGGTATCATTGTTTTTTCTTTCTTGTTTTTGCGCAAAATTGTTCTAATTGATTCTATATTATAATATTATCTTGAGTTTTAAAAATACTTACCCCCTAGAGTATCATAATTCAAAAAATCTACCCCTATAGTATGCTTCGCCATATGACACATAGTTTAAGATTTTGGACTTTGTTGCTGCAAACATCCAGTTTTGATAATTAATTCTATCAAAAATTATCAGTCTTATTCGAAATAACCCCTAAATTATGTGCCATCCACCCCTTTAGCATTATCAATAAATAAAAAATTCAGTTAATAATATGAAATTTTTTTAAGTAATGGATTAAAATATTTAGTTTGGACAATCAATAATAATATAATTAATTATTTGTTAACGATGGCACATGTTCTTATATTAATAAACCCTTGTTATGTGAAAACTACCCCTCGAAAATTTTTTATGTTTTGTTTAGCAGGCGATTTTAATGACAATACATATATAACAGAACTGTTGAAAGAATTTTTATTTAGGTTCAGGCACGTACATATTTCCATCGAAAATTGTACACACATTACACATACGCTTTCGCATATCGTCCCTCTAACCCTTATTGCTCAAGGCTTTGGACTTACAATATATCTTCTACGAAATAAAAAATAAATGGAAAAAACAAACAAAAAAATTGCCTTCAGAATTTGTGTGAGACATAACTTATTATTTAGACCGTCAAATGAATAATTGTCAATTAGTTTTTTTTACGTATGTCATACGGTCTCATTCAGATAATAATAACGGCAATATTAAAATTGGATCATTTTTTAATAATAAGATAAATTGTCGTTATTATTATCCAAATGAGGCCATATGACATACGTAAAAATAACCTAATTGACAAAATATTGACTGTTTACAAGTTGGGTGTCTGATATGATAAAAATATTATCATTTTGGCAATTTTAATAAAACTGTACAAATATAAAATTATCAGGAATGTATATAAGCCATTATCAGGCATGTATATAAAGCGAAAGAAAAGAACATTTGTTCAGTCACATTTGCTTCTTTTTCTATTGTGCGAAGTGTTACTAATAAAATGAGAATCAATCCATTAAATATAATATCGTTATTGACAATAACGTTCAATAAGGAAAAACTTGGAATTCAGCCTTCAGAAGTAACACCTGAGGAGGTACATCTACACGATGTAATAGAGGATATTATAATAAAAAGTGTGTTTGATTCCTCATTTATTATTGAAAATTCAGTTGGCTTACAATTTGCTCATGCGGATAGTCAAATTGACATACAACCGATTGAAGATGAAGAACAAGAAGAAGAAAAGGATTATGGTGAAGTTCCTAGTTGTTTATACCAAGAGGAGAGAGTTAATTTCGACTATAAAAAAGAAGCTGTTGACTTTTGGAATTCTGGAAAGAAAAAACGGTTATCTTTTACAACCGTTCATCAAAGATTCAAGAAGCTTCATTCAGAGCGACAATTAAGAAGATGGCAAGAACAAGTCAACAGTGGTGGTGACCGAGAAGATAAGCTATACAACGTTGCAAAATACACTTTCGACAATTTGAAGGAGGCTATTGATTCAAAGATGACAGTTCACGATATAGATCTTCGAAGATGGGCTTTACAAAAGAAGCATGATTTGGACATGCCATGGTTTAAAGCATCACGTTGGTGGGTATGGAAATTCAAGAAAATTCATAACGTTGTTCCGCGAAAAATCACAAAATTTATATCTGTATCATCTTTACATGAAACTAGAGATACAGAACAAGAATGTGATGTTTTTAAAAACAATGTAAAATCAGAAATTCTGAGGTATGGGGAAAGCAAAATTTTCAATTCCGATCAAAGTGGCTTTAATTTAGAATCACACAGTGGAAGAACTTTGAGCTTTAAAGGTACGAAAACTGTGGAAAATGTTGTTCAATCGGTTTCCTCCACCACGCATAGCTATACGATTCAGCCAACCATATCTGCCGATGGAAGATTACTTTCACCCCTTTTTGTAGTTTTAAAGGAACCATCCGGACAATTTGGACCAAGAGTAAGCCAAGGGCTTTTTGAGGCAAACAATATTTATTTGCAGGCCTCTAAATCCGGTAAACTTTCTTCAGAATTACTGCAAATGTGGCTTCAAGATGTATTTTTCCCCAACGTAGGAGAAAATTATGTCTTACTGTTGGATTCATGGAGTGGCCAGTGTGAAAAAACCGTGCAAACTGCTATACCGGAAGGTAAAACCCTTTTACTGAAAACTATTCCAAAAGGCACAACTGGGAAAATTCAGCCCTTGGATGTGTTTGGGTTTAGAATCTGGAAGAATTTCGTACGAAAAATCTCTGACACTTCTATTCTTTTGAGGTCTGATATTAACTTGCATATTAGAAATAACATTATAAAATTACAGTCCCTCACACATAATCAGTTGTCTTCACCTAGATTTATTAACTTATTCAAATATTCTTGGTATAAAAGCGGATATATAGAAAATAGACCTCCACATTTTTATAACCCTGTAGACTTTTGTTTCAAGGAAGATATTGAACCTTCTTATGATATTTGCGGTGATGTTGCAGTAATAACATGTGCATGGTGCAAGAAGAGATTGTGCTTAAAACACGTCTTCGAAGAATATCATTACTGTGAAAACTTCGTGCCTTAAAAATCGAATGATATTGTTTCTTTCCAACTAATCTTTCGTTATTTAGAACAATTTTAGATTAAAATTAGAATTAGATTCGAATTTTATGCGCAATTTTGCAAATGGTCAAATTAACACACACTCATCATATCACACATTTATTTTTTATTTCGTAGAAGATATATTGTAAGTCGAAAGCCTTGAGCAATAAGGGTTAGAGGGACGATATGCGAAAGGGTACGTGCATGTGTGTACAATTTGCAATGGAAATATGTACGTGTCTGAACCTAAATAAAAATTCTTTAAACAGTTCTGTTATATATGTATTGTCATTAAAATCGCCTGCTAAACAAAACATAAAAAAATTTTGAGGGGTAGTTTTCACATAACAAGGGTTTATTAATATAAGAACATGTGCCATCGTTAACAAATAATTAGTTATATGATTATTGATTGTCCCAACTAAATATTTTAATCCATTACTTACAAAAATGTCATATTATTAACTAAATTTTTTATTTATTGATAATGCCAAAGGGATGGATGGCACACAATTTAGGGGTTATTTCGAATAAGACTGATAATTTTTGATAGAATTAATTATCAAAACTGGATGTTTGCAGCAGCAAAGTCCAAAATCTTAAACTATGTGTCATATGGCGAAGCATCCTATAGGGGTAGATTTTTTGAATTATGATACTCTAGGGGGTAAGTATTTTTAAAACTCAAGATAATATTATAATATAGAATCAATTAGAACAATTTTGCGCAAAAACAAGTGTTAAGTCTCTAAATCTAAATTTTAAAACTTTCTTGTCTGTTAGTTTCATTTTCGACTCATTTATAGCTTTCAGCATTGTCAAGAGACTTAGGATGGCATCGAAACATCTGCCTAAGTTATTTAATCCTTTTATTACTTCTCAGGAACCATTTTAGAGAAATTGTATATAAAAATTTAGCATAGAATAAGGTAAACATAACCATAAATTGTAAGTCTTCGGTTATGCCGGACCCAAGTAAATCTGGCCTCAGAATGTCATCTGTTCAGAATCGACGCTTACCTGAGCTATTTGAAACACCCTGTCTCTATTCCCTTCCACCCCCAAACCATCTTGGGTCCTTCTTCTCTAAGTGAGAAACGGGATAAGGCGATCCTGGACCTAGGTACCTCAACCTGGCCAATGTAATGAGGAGTTAGTCGTCAATGTACTGTCGTCGCGACACATTGTATGTTCAGCACTTAGAATTGAATAAAGACACTTATATACAAACTCAAAGTTCTTTACTCCACAAAAGTAGATATATCAAATTAAATTAGGGTGTATCAGTGCATGTACAATTAACAATTTGCACATTTTCCATGGTCCTTCGAGAGCCGAATTATTCGCCTTGGATACGAACGTGAAAAAACACTAGTGATACGTTGACTTGGACCCAAAACTTTCAACAACTTTGACCACCCAAGTTACTAGTGAAAAAAAAGTGATGTTCAGTGAATGAATAAGTGCGACGACAAGAAACGTTATTGACGGCTACAATTTATTTATGTGACTTCTGAGTGACTATTCGTGAAGTGTCGTGCAATCGTCAGAGTGAGCTTCGCTTTGATAAATTGTCAAGCAACAGCCAGCCCAACATTTGCAGACCACAGAAGTCCGGATTTACCTTAGAAAACGAAAAGGTGAACCAATTAAAATATCCTGATTCTGCTTTAAAGGGAAATAAAGCCCATCGTTTCCAAGTCTTCAAGGATTCAACTCGACCACTAGTCGAAAAGTCTCGATGAGGAACAGCTGATCATCAACCGACGTCCATCTTCTGCACAACCAGGTAGGCTCGTTTCATTAAAAAATCGCCATCCATTCATATTCCATTCCGTCAATCCCATTTCCCTCGACAAGATGAGTGACAATGAAGGAGACCGAACTGTTATGAATCTTACAGACGCGCTAACTTTAAAAAAATTAATGAAACGTCGCGCAACGTTAAAAGCGACTTCGACTAGATTTTCAAATTTCCTGAAAGAATACCAAGCTGGCGAACCAAATATTATTAAATTGAATGTCCGTTTAGAAAAATTTAGAACTCAATTCCAAGACTTTGATGAAGCCTCAGATCAAATTGAATTGCTTGACGAAGATCCGAATCTTGTAGACGAACGTTTTCAAATGGATGAGACATATCTTGATCTTATCACTTTAGCCGAACAGTTTAAATTAGATTCGAGTCCAATTATCTCCGAAGATCACGCGTCTCATTTTAGAGGTTCTTCCTCAAGCAATCCAGAACTAAACTCTAACGATACTGTCATAAAACGTCGAATCAAATTACCGGAAGCTTCTTTACCAAAATTCGATGGTCGCTACGAAGATTGGTTATCATTCAAAGATGCATTTACGTCCATGATCGGTAGTCAGAAGGATTTGAATAACGTAGAAAAGTTGCAATACATAAAATCAGCTTTATCTGGCGAAGCAATTAATAAAATAATAAATTTCAGCATAACCGATGAAAATTTTACGCGCGCGTGGGATTTATTGGAAAAAACGTATGCCGATGAACGATTAATTGTCGGGAGACATCTGAGTCTTTTACTGCGTCTTCCCACACAATACAAAGAAACCGCGGAGGGTTTACGTCAATTAGCGGACGAAACTCAACAACATCTTGAATCTTTGAAAACTTTAAAAGTAAATGTTACCGAACAAATAATCGTTCAATTACTCGAAGAAAAATTACATGGGACAACCGCGGAAAAATGGGAGGAAATTCTTGAAAGAGGCGTCTTTCCCAAGTTAGAAAAAATGCTCGAATTTCTATATAAAACCGCATCTCGATTGTCTAAACGCGAAAGAGATCTGACGGAACCAGTTTCTAGTCATGGAAACAAGACAAATACTCAGGAACGTGGTAACAAGTACAACAAAAATTCGGCCCAACAATCTTTTCTGTCATCCGCCTTTAAGTCATGCCCTATTTGTAAAGAAAATCAACATTTAGTTTACAAATGCGAAAAATTCCGTAATATGTCAATACCAAAACGCATGCAAGCAGCCAAGGATGCGTCTCTTTGCCTTAATTGCCTTCGAAATCACGGTGATAAAACTTGCACGTTTAGCAAATGTATCATTTGTTCTGAATCGCACAATACTTTGCTCCACAATCCGAAGGAGCAAGATAATTCATGTAATAGTCAACCATGACTAGTACGAAACGTAAATACAGAAATCGTTCTGTCTTCGGTCACACGTTCGCCAACTAGTCAAATAATGACAAGCGCTGTGGTTCAAATTTACGACAAGGAGAAGCGATTAATTCGATGTCGCTCTCTTTTAGATACATGTTCTACTGCTAATTTTATCACCGAAAATTTAGCAAAAAAGCTTGGCTTACCGAAAGAGAAATTTTCTGTACCCGTAGGTGCATTGAACGAATTATCCACCTCCACCAAACACGTTATACGACTGACCTTTCGCTCAATTCACAACAAATTCGAAAAAACACTTAATTTCTTGACCATACCTTGCATATCAGGTCTCATTCCGAACGAGCCGATTCAACGCGAACTCCTTGAAATTCCATCAAACTTACTACTCGCAGATCCAGAATTTCACAAACCTGCACCTGTCGATCTTTTACTAGGTTCGGGTCCTACATTATCTCTCCTTTGTATCGGTCAAATCAATTTGTCAAGTAAGAATCAAGACTTATACCTTCAAAAAACGAGATTGGGATGGGTCATAGGCGGAGATGTTGGCTTTATGAAAAATTCGAATAAACTGAATTGTCATCTGACAAATCTACAATCTGAGTTAAATCGTTTCTGGGAAATCGAAGAAGGTCAAATTAAATATAATTTTTCACCTGAAGAACTTGAATGCGAAAAGTATTTTCAGAAAACCGTGTCTAGAAACGAAGAAGGTAGATATATCGTAGCTCTACCGTTTAAACAAAATCCGGATAAATTAGGAGAATCTCGATCAAAGGCCTTAAAAAGATTAAATTCGTTAACAAACAAATTCGTAAAAAATCCGGAATTCGAAAAGGCTTATAGTGACGTCATTAACGAATATAAAGATTTGAATCACGCGACCGAAGTCAAAATTTCGTCAGGTGCTCATGGATTTTATTTGCCGCATCACGCAGTAATAAAAGAGTCCAGTATGACCACCAAAGTTCGACCAGTATTCAATGCATCATTGCCTTCGAGCTCAGGTCTTTCGCTTAACGATTTACTTATGGTAGGTCCAACTGTACAAGACAATATAGTTTCTCTCGTTCTCAGATTCCGATTACACAAGTACGTCATTTCAGCGGACATTGAAAAAATGTATCGTCAAGTACTAATTCGCAAAGAGGATCGGAAGTATCAAAGAATACTGTGGAAAGAAGCTGATGAAATAAAAACGTATGAATTGAATACTGTTACCTTCGGTGTTTCAGCAGCTCCTTTCCTTGCCATACGATGCTTATATCAACTTGCCGAAGACGAAGGGCAAAATTATCCCGCGGCTGTAAATATCTTAAAAAACGATTTCTACGTCGATAATTTACTTACCGGAGCCGGAACAATCAAAAGCGCTATTAAAAAACGCGAAGAAATTACGCAGTTATTACGTCTCGGTGGGTTTAATCTTCGGCAATGGGCCTCGAATGACATGCGAATCCTAAATGGAATTGATAAAACCGACATCATTCCCAACCTTCAATTTGATAAGGAACAAACGCTAAAAACTTTAGGTGTTATGTGGGACGCGAAAAATGATCGTATTGTTTATACTATCACACCGGTCAATGCACATCGAGTCAAGTCGAAAAGAGCAATTCTCTCAGAGATTGCAAAAATCTTCGATCCGTTGGGACTGCTGGGTCCAATTATTTTACATGCCAAAAAAATTATGCAAAAACTTTGGTTATTGAAATTAAATTGGGATGAGTCCGTTCCTAGTAACGAATTTACCGTTTGGATAGATTTTTGCAATCAACTAAACTCAATTAATCATGTTGCATTTGAAAGAAAAATTTTGAAAGACAATTTTATTAGCGTACAGTTACACGGATTCAGCGATGCAAGCGAGGGTGGATACGGGGCTTGTCTATATCTCAGATCGGAAGATGAGTCAGGTTGCGTTCAATCCACATTACTCTATGCGAAGTCTCGCGTTGCGCCATTAAAAACTGTTTCGCTCCCACGTTTAGAATTATGTGGAGCTCAACTTCTCGCGAAAATCTCGAATCAGGTCAAAGAAAAAATGGATATCATATTTCAGGAAACTATCCTTTGGACTGATTCGTCCATCACCTTACATTGGATTAATACGTCACCACACATGTTGAAAACTTTTGTCGCGAATCGCGTTGCAGACATTCAACATCAATCTAAAGTGAAACAATGGCGCCACGTGCCTTCGATTGATAATCCAGCCGACGCGTTGTCTCGTGGTCAACTTCCGCATGATTTTTTGAAAAATTCTATTTGGAGGAAAGGGCCAGCATGGTTGGTTAAACCTGAATCTCAATGGCCTCAACTTGCTCTTAAATTTGAGGGGAATCCTTTAGAACAAAAAAGGAACACTTGCCTGGTTACTTCTGTCAAAGAACCAGACATTTTTGAGAAATTTTCCTCATTTTCTGCTTTGAAGTTTTTTGTAGCTTGTTGCCTTCGTTTCAAATACTTCAAAGACGTGAAAACAACGGGCCCATTGACTATTAAAGAAAGAAAGGGTGCCGAAATTCGTATAATTAAATTAATTCAGCAAAGTGCGTTTGCCGATGTAATACGTTTGTCACAAGAAGGTAAAGAAGTAGATAAAACAAGCAACCTCTTGAATTTAGATCCTTTCATTGATGACGAAAAAATCCTAAGAGTGGGGGGAAGATTAAAAAATTCAGATCTCGCATATTCTCAGCGTCATCCGATCCTGCTTCCAAAGGCACACCACGTGACACATTTGATAATTCGATATTATCACGAACAAAATTATCATTCTGGTATCCAAAATACTCTCTACGCAATTCGACAAAATTTTTGGATAACTGATGGGCGTAATCAAGTTCGGAGAATTATCGGCAAGTGTGTCCGTTGTTTCCGCGTTAATCCGTCCACTGTCGAGTACAAAATGGGTGATTTGCCGAAGGTAAGAACAACGAAAGCGCGACCTTTCTTGAATGTGGGAATTGACTATTGCGGACCTTTTCTCATAAAGGAGAAGAAATTTCGCAATCGAAATAAAATTAAAGTTTACGTTTGTGTTTTTGTTTGTCTTGTGGTAAAGGCAATTCATCTAGAAGTTGTGAGCGATCTTACAACCGACGGATTCTTGGCCGCGTTAAAACGATTCGTTTCCAGAAGAGGAAAACCAAAGAGCATTTTTTCTGACAACGGGACAAATTTTGTTGGCGCAAACAATCAATTAAAAGAAATCTTTGCTCTATTCAATTCAAATGAACATCAAAGCAAATGTCACAATGTCCTCAGAGATAAGGGAATTGAATGGCATTTTATTCCTCCCCTTTCTCCGCATTTCGGCGGCATATGGGAATCGGGAGTAAAGTCCTTTAAACATCACCTTAAACGCGTAATTACTGACGAATTATTTACATTCGAACAGTTTAACACCTTTGTCATCGAAGTCGAGGGAATTCTAAATTCTCGTCCTTTAACTCCTGCTTCCACCGATCCAAATGACCTGTTAGTTCTTACTCCTGGACACTTCCTGGTCGGCGATCCTCTGACGAGTCTACCTGACCCAGATTTTACGTCTATTCCGTCCAATCGATTATCAACCTGGCAGCATCTTCAAAAACTTCGTCAACATTTCTGGAGCCGTTGGTATAAAGAATACTTAAACGGATTAAATATTCGGAACAAATGGGTCGCTGGGAAACACACTATTAAGGAGGGAACAGTAGTTCTCCTGAAGGACGACAATCTACCTCCGATGCAATGGTCTCTTGGCCGAGTTGTTAAGACTCATCCTGGCGAAGATGGAGTGGTTAGAACTGTTACTGTTAAGACTGCAACTGGTGAATTGATGCGAAGTGTAAAAAAACTGTCTCCGTTACCTATCGATGAAAATGATGTCTCTAATTAAATGAAACGAAATTGTTAAATTTGTTGATCGTAATCCTCTCAACGGGGGGAGTATGTTAAGTCTCTAAATCTAAATTTTAAAACTTTCTTGTCTGTTAGTTTCATTTTCGACTCATTTATAGCTTTCAGAATTGTCAAGAGACTTAGGATGGCATCGAAACATCTGCCTAAGTTATTTAATCCTTTTATTACTTCTCAGGAACCATTTTAGAGAAATTGTATATAAAAATTTAGCATAGAATAAGGTAAACATAACCATAAATTGTAAGTCTTCGGTTATGCCGGACCCAAGTAAATCTGGCCTCAGAATGTCATCTGTTCAGAATCGACGCTTTCCTGAGCTATTTGAAACACCCTGTCTCTATTCCCTTCCACCCCCAAACCATCTTGGGTCCTTCTTCTCTAAGTGAGAAACGGGATAAGGCGATCCTGGACCTAGGTACCTCAACCTGGCCAATGTAATGAGGAGTTAGTCGTCAATGTACTGTCGTCGCGTCACATTGTATGTTCAGCACTTAGAATTGAATAAAGACACTTATATACAAACTCAAAGTTCTTTACTCCACAAAAGTAGATATATCAAATTAAATTAGGGTGTATCAGTGCATGTACAATTAACAATTTGCACATTTTCCAGTCATATCTGCGTAATGGCAAGGGGATGTTATTTAAAGGTAAGGGT
>CAKNXH010063398.1:81166-94147 GCA_932178445.1 Andricus quercusramuli
ACTCTATCCAAACTGTAAAATTATGAAAAAAATTATTTTTTGACAAAGTCATATCTGCGTGGTGCCAAGGGGACGTTATTTAAAGTTAAGGGTTAGAGCCGAAAAATCTGAGTAAATATTTTCGGAGAGCCCAAAAATCAGAAACTCTGTCCACACTGTAAAATTATGAAAAAAATTATTTTTTGACAAAGTCATATCTGCGTGGTGCCAAGGGGATGTTATTTAAATGTAAGGGTTGGAATCCAAAAATCGGAGTGCATATTTTCGAGGAGCCCGAAAATCAGAAACTGTATCCACACTGTAAAATTATGAAAAAAATTCTTTTTTGACAAAGTCATATCTGCGTAATGGCAAGGGGATGTTATTTAAAGCTGAGGGTTGGAGCCCAAAAATCGTAGTGGGTATTTTCGAGGAGCTCAAAATCAGAAACTCCATCCAAAATGTAAAATTATGAAAAAAATTATTTTTTGACAAAGTCATATCTGCGTGATGCCAAGGGGATGTTATTTAAAGTTAAGGGTTAGAGCCGAAAAATCGGAGTGGGTATTTTCGAGGAGCCCAAAAATCAGAAACTCGATCCACACTGTAAAATTATGAAAAAAATTATTTTTTGACAAAGTCATATCTGCGTGGTGCCAAGGGGATGTTACATAAATTTAAGGGTTGGGGCCCAAAATCGGAGTGGGTATTTTCGAGGAGCCGAAAAAAGCCCAAAAATACGCGGGGATTATATTCGCGAAAAATTCAAATTTTTTAAGGGGTTGATTTTGGAGCTTAAGGGTTGTTTTAGGGAAAATTTTTTTTGCGGAACTTAGAAATCCAGAAAAGGCCTAAAATCCTGGTAGAATTGCATTCTCAATATTTTGTGTTGTAAAAAGTGGAGGTGCTAGGTTAATGTGAGCTAGCAAATCCACAAGAAAATTGAATCTTTGAAAAAAGTAAAGGAGCCCAAAAATTTCAATTAGGTCCCAAAAAAGCCCTAAAGAAAAATCAAGAGGTAGAGCCAGTGGCGGCCGAGCCCTTTTTATAAATAAACCTTATTATAATAGTGAGATCATAGACAAATCAGAGTATTGGATATTGGTTCGAATTCACAGTGCAAATAAAATTAATTTTATTTTAGGAATCTGCTATTTTAACCCGACGGTAGATACAGAAGTAATCCTACAACTTTTCGAAGAAACCTTATGCGCTCTCTCAGAGAAATACGGCAACGTTCCTATCACTATATATGGCGATTTCAACAGCGGGGTGGGGGTATAAAGCCAGGGTCCACCTGATAATTATGTTTACTCACACAAATTTTCCAATTTACCGAGAAAGCCACGCTCTTGCGGACAACAGGAGGGGGCTGGGATTGGTAAAACTGATGGAGTCGAATGAGTTTTATCTTTTAAAAGGTAGATCGCGGAGTGACAATCCAGCCCACTTTACTTTTGTTAATGCAGGGGGTAAAAGTGTCAATGACTTGGTTTGGTGCAATGCTGAGGCATTAGGTATACTTAACGACTTGAAGGTGGATCAATCCACACATACCTCGGATCACTTCCTTGCCTTAGTCTCCTCTTGTTGCTCGCCCAGCTCAGATGAATGTAAACAAAAATAAAAGCTTGGCGTTTCTGAGATGAACAGACGACAAACGGGAGATATTTTCGAACGAATTATACTTATCTCACAGACTAGAATGTAATTTTGAGAAATTAGACATAGATCATCTCAATTCAAACCTTACCGAAGCTATTATCGACAGCGCCAAAAAAGCAGATATGTGATCAGTGAGAAAAAATGTTACTGAGAAATTTTACCGTGACAAACCTTGGTTTGACTATGACTGTCACCAAAGCAAAGCATATGTTTCTAATGCGTTGAAAGAAGCCAGCAGGCCAAATTTCTCGGATGAGGCTAAGTTGGTTTATGTCAAAGCTAAAAAATCGTACCAAGCACTGATAGTTTATAAAAAATCAAGCTTTGAATCCAATATCCTGGCGAGCCTTGAGTGTGTCAACGATAGCAAAACATTTTGGGATACTGTTAATAGCTTCAGAGGTTTAAAGATCAAATCTACAATCGTTACTACAAAAGCTTGGGAAAACTTCTCCCGCCTGACACTTCCTCTCAGACGTCTGTCACCGTCATTGCTTGCAGATGTGCGACACCCATTGTTGGATAGCAGAATTACAGCTAACGAAATCTTTTTTTTCAATTAACAAAAGTAAATTAAATAAGGCTCCAGGGCCGAATCAAATCTCAAATAATTTTTACAGAAACTTGCCGCCCAATTGGCTTCTTTATCTTGAAACACTCTTCAATAAAATACTTGAGAATGAATATATACCGCTGGATTGGACAAAATCTTTAACGCACATGATACTTAAAAAACAAGACCCGGCCAATCCCAATAACTACAGACCTATTGCCCTTTTAAACTCACTTCCTAAAATTTTCACGCAAATTCTATTGGGTAAATAGAAAAATGGGAGTCAATGTGTCATATTATTCCGGAAGCCCAAGCAGGTTTTCGCCGAGGTAGGGGCTGTATGGATAATATTTTAACCTTGGCATCTGTTTCACAAATTTACTTACAAAAAAAGAATAGACACATCTATGCCATTGTTGTGGATTCCTCAAGAGCTTCCCCATCGGTCAATCACGCTCACATCTGGTCAAAACTTTTGGATATTGGAATCAGCTCAAAAATGATTAGAATTATAAAAAGTCTATATGAGAGAGCCTCAACTTGCATCAAAGTGGGGAACGAGTTCTCAGAGGAATTGCCGGTCACTGAGGGAGTTCTACAGGGAGAGATTTTGAGCCCAATAATGTTTAACCTCTTAACCTCCGATGTAGAGATTTTTTTTAGACAAAAAGGTCTTGTGGCACTCAGAATTATGGGTGACACGGACATTATTGTACTGATCTACGCGGATGATTTAATTATTTTTGCAGAATCTAAAATAGACGCAATAAGAAAACTCAATGCTCTCCAGGAGTATTGTAATATAAACAAACTCACGGTCAATAACAACAAAACTAAATACACTATATTCAAGAAAGGTCGGATCAGCGCAAAACTCCTAGGTCTGAAATATGATGGTATCTCTTTGGAGCTTCTTTCGTGTTTTGAATACTTGGGTACGATTTTCTCTAGAACAGGTGCTCAATATTCTAACTAGAAATAAGTGCTCCTCATGGTCTTCCGTTATTAAAATTCATGACTCTATTATAAAGAGTTCCTTATTGAATGCGGCTCACATTATCCGATTAAATTATCTAGATGTCTTCGAAAAAGCGCAAGTCCGTTTTTTCAAAAATATTCTGCGTCTACCCAGAAATATGCCTGACTTTGTTGTCAGATTGGAATTAGGTCTTCCATAGGTGTTTTCGATATTAGCGCTCAGAGTGCACTCTGAGCGTGAAGGGATTCTCAACCGATTTGAAAAAATAGTCTCCTCTTATTGGTTGTGGAATTGCAAAAGTCTCATGAGTGTGATATATGCCGTAGTTTTTGGTGAAAATAATCTAGATTGGTTGTGTGTTGTGCAAATTTAATGTGCAAGGGATACGTGCAAACCGTCTTCGTACTCTTGAGATCGTTATCCGTCGTTTTGGCCAGAGCGAAAGTTCAGACCGTGAAGAAAATACGAAATGTGCGCGAATGTGAATAATTTGAATCCTGATGATCTTTTGGATCCAGCGATAATTTTGGGTGCCTATGATCTTTTTTTTCAAGACGACGATGACGCCAATCTTATAGAGTTTTTTCGAGCGGATGAACGAGAAAATCACGCGAGGATTCAACGTTATTTTGAAGAAACTATACCGTTGCATTCAATGTCAGGTGAATATTCTTTTGCATCTTCTAATTATTGACTTTGTAATTATATTTATATCGCTAAAATGTGCTTTGGAACAAAACTTGTTTGTTTCCTTTCATGTATGCAAATCAATCGTGAAGTAAATAATGTATCCATTAAACAAAAAATAGGACAATTTTTCTGGATGTAATTTACATATCGCCCCTTTAATATAACCTCGAACTGAAAATAGAATTGATAAAATCGGATAAATAAAAGAACAAATTTTGAAAGTTGGATCTAATATGGAGGGGGAAAAATTATTTGACTCATAATTATTTATTTAACAATCGCTATACATTTAATATTCTGAATTTTTTATTTCGTCAAAAAATTAGAAATGTTCACCTAATTTTAATGCTCTATAGCTTATTTTCTTCTCTGAAAGATTCTTTACAATTTCACTCGTTGGTTTTTATTTTTAAAAGTTATTATAGAAATTGAGAGTGAAATAATTTTTTGTAACTGCACAATTTGTAAATTACTTTTTGAAAATAAAAAATAAAGAGCGGAATTGTGAAAAGTCTTTCAAGGAGTATAAAGAGATGACTGAAGATGGATCTCGATTTCAAAAAACAGGCTTTTTGTGTCTGGATTTGTTATTCGCTTAAATGTTTTTGATAGTCCATTTTTAGTCGTTTGATAGTAAAAAAATAAAAACTTATTTCCTCACGCCTAGCCTGTACCAATTTCCACTTAGAATTTTTGGCTAAAGTTTGTGTTCAAGAAATTATGTTTTAGAATGTTTCTTGAGTATTTTCACCGAATAATAATAAAAATAATATTTAGGTTACTTTTTCAGATAGACTGCGTACACGTGACCGTCTATCCTGGACGGTCTTTTATAATGAAAAAGGATTCGACCAACAGCCTTCGCCAGTCTCCACGGCGAAATAAGAAGAGTAGTTTTTTAATTAATTTTGTCGAAATAATCAACTGCCATTTTCAGAAACACTTGTCGACAAACTGAAATTTTTACTTATACATTATAAGTTCGCCAATCATTTGGTTAGATTTGTGGAAAAAAAGCAATTCTTTATATTAAGTTCAGTCTATTTCCGCCACTCGCATGTATTCCGAGGATGGTTGAATAAAGTATTCTTTTTATTCACCATTGAAGCGAAAATTTTCTAGTGATATCTTCGAGGATATGCGTGAAAAATAAAAATATTTGTTCAAAACCTACCCTTATCGAATTTCGCTGATCAATGGCACCTACATCACTTCAGAAACTCCAGATATTTTAAGTGTCGAAAATCAAAGACGGAATTCTTGAATGAGCTCTAAAAAGTAAAATCTACATCTCTAAACTTGATAATATTTTTTTCCAAACCTATACTAATGGATTTTTACTACATAGTGGATCTGTAAATATTTAATTATTTCTAGGATCCTGAAGATTTTAATAAGGGCACATATCAACACAGGAGTTCTTCAGAGAACTTTCAAACGTAAATTCTATATCTCCAATCTTGCTAATAAAAACCACCCTTTTTTACTTTGGCCAGTTGGTGACACTTGAGACGTTTCTGAAACTCTTAAGATTTTTATACGGGTGAAAATGAATAAGAGAATTCTTCAGTGAACTTTGAAAAGTAAACTCTACATTTCCAAACTTGGAAATATTCTTTCAAAAACTACCACTATTGGTTTTTGTCATTCGGTGGCACTTAAAATATTTCTAGGTCTGTGGGGATTTTTCAGCAGCTAAAATATATTTAGAAATTCGTCAGTGTACTTTTAATACTTAATTCTACATCGCAAGATTTGGTAATCAATAAATGAATTATTAAGTGACAATTTGTTGTTTGACAGATTTTCAGTCACACTTCCGACTTACTCGGCGAACCTTTCAGAAAGTTCTTGATGACATTGGTCCCTTCTTATATCCATACAATCCTGGACCTGCGAGAATGTGTCCAGGAAAGCAATTGTTAATTGCTATCTGGACATTTGCCAATCAGGAAGTATATAGGTCAGCATATATCAGTTGAGCTAAATATGTTTTTTGTCCAACATGCAGAATAAACGTGACTTCCGTGCCTGCAGAGCCGGCGGAAAATGTGAAAAGGCTGCCTAACGACCGTGACGCATACGCACTTCGAGAGTGCCCGTAGCAACGGGCGGGAATATGTTATTCCCTGGCGGACCGAACGAACGGAGCGGATACGCTGCAGCGTATCCTTATAGTATCCACATCGTATCCTCTTCGTATCATGCAAGAAAAACTCATTAAAAAAGAAAGATTAACATTTCACTTGTTGAAATTCGGATTCTACGTGAAATTTTGAGTTAAAGGGTCACAGAGTAATCGCAATAGTTTTTCTTGCAACATTAAAAACTTTTAATAAATATAATACTCATCGATGAAGTGCGCTGAAGGCGACATCGAACGCATCGTCATTCAGTAGCAGTTCATAGGCTTTATCCGTCGACGATGCGTTTGAAGTCGCCTTCAGTCCACGTTATCGATAAGTATTATATTTTTTGAAAGTTTTTAATGTTGCAAGAAAAACTATTGCGATTACTCCGTGACCTTTTAACGCAAAATTTCACGTAGAATCCGAATTTCAATAATTGAAATGTTCATCTTCCTTTTTTAATCAGTTTTTCTTGCATGATACGGAGAGGATACGATGTGGATACTATAAGGATACGCTGTAGCGTATCCGCTCCGTTCCTTCGGTCCGCCAGGGTTCCCATTGCAAAGGGCGGAAATGTATTATTCCCGCCCGTTAATACGGACGGGATTGCGCTTATAAACTTTTTACCGTGCCATCTTCATTGCTGCAAAAGCCCACAACAGACAGTCTTGTTTATCGTGCATTATAGGGCCAAAAATATCGTGTATAGCAATTAAGGCGTGGCTGGCCAATTCGCACTCGTGTGGGATTGACCCACTTGTCGCCCTTGCCACACAATATACTATTATCTTCATTGCAGTCGCTCGTGAAAAGAAATACCAATTTAACACCACTTTATCACCAGTTTCAAACAACGTTTGGTCTTTTTCTGGTCTGTAACCCTTCAGCCTATACCTGCATCATTTTTAGGGCATTGAAATAGACACCACTCAACAGGACTTTGGTCTTCTGGGGACCAGAAAAAATCAGTTTTAGACAGGCCTATACCTGCCTATACTGTGGTCTTAAGTTGGTCTTTCTTTTCACGAGGGGTGTTTTATAAAGTGTCGTGTAATAATTTAAAAATAGTTTTCAACCATTCCTATCATAAAATCATAGCTTACAAATTAAGAAAATCAACATTTCTTTTCAGGTCAATAGCTGATCGTTTCGGCGTTTCAATGAACGCAGCATGGAGATGCATGTTTAATGTCGCTCAAATTCTGAATAATCAGTGTCATAATTATATTCGGTGGCCTGAAGGTCAAGAATTAATTGAAGCAGAAGAACAATTCAGGGAAATATCAGGATTTCCCGGTGTTGTTGCGACAGTTGATGGATGCCACATTGAAGTCAGTGCTCCTCAATTTGAAGAAGGAAGTTACGTAAATCGGAAGCACTTTCATTTCGTCATCTTGCAAGGAATGAGCGATGCCAATATGAAATTTGTCGATGTATTTGCTGGGATTTGCGGTAGTGTTCATGATGCTCGAGTATGGCAAATGAGTGAAATTAAAAATGCAATAAATGAAGATCCAGAACATTTTTGTCCACGAGAGACTCATGTAATTGGTGATTCAGCATATCCCATTGATTTTCACTTGATGCAACCTTTTCGCGACAATGGTCATCTTACACAAAGCCAGAGGCATTACAACACCATGCACTCCAAGACTCGTGTTGTCATTGAACGTACGTTTGCATTGCTGAAGGGCCGATTTCGTAGGCTGAGGTACCTTTATGTACAGCACATTGAATATGCACCTCTCATCATTGTTGCATGTTGCGATCTTTACCACATCTGCCTCGATTTGGAGGATGTAGTAGATGAAGTAGTTGAGGAACTCGTTGATGTCGGGAACGATGAAATTGATGATCAATATGACAGAGATGTAGTTGCAGCCGTGGAAAAGCGCTTCATAATTGCTGCATTATTATTTGACGCAAGATGATTCAGAATCTATAGACTGCAACACAATTGAGAATAAGGTGGAATTATAACGTTAGAAGAAACAATCAGGGACCTGTCAACAGAAGACAAGTTTTAATGCATCATTTAAGCACTGAATTAATGATTTCAACCCTTACGAACTTTTCAAGAGCATTCTCTTGGCCATGAACAACCCATTTTTATGGACAAGCTCTTCCATCACCTGTGAGAGTAAAATTACTTTCTGAGTGAAGATCAACCAACACTGATTGTTTTATTAGAGGTAAAACATGACCGGTAATTTGTTTAAACTATTCTCTCTTTCATATTTGGTGATTCAATAGTGCACGTGTCGGCAGAAGTCAGTCTTTGAATGACATGATTGACAATATCAGTCATCGTCTCTGGGTCAACTGGACTTCATAGCACCCCCATACATTTTCACCGACGGACAATAGGCTACACTTTTGTAACCGTGAAGGCGGTAAAAATAGGGTCTTGGAAATTGTAAAAAGAATTACTGGTCAGTGAAACACTTGTTGTACATATACATACACAAAGTATTAAATGTAAATATTTGTTATATTTTTTATTTGAACATTTAGGCAATATCCATTTCTGGATTAAAAAGGTTGTCAGTAAAAATTGGGGGATGAATGAATCGTCTTGTAAATGATGAGAATTGGTTTGAAACATTTTTGTGTTCACAGAATTTCCATTGTGTAGGTGCCAGCAGAACCCAGCGTATTGCAGAATC
This sequence comes from Andricus quercusramuli, assembly GCA_932178445.1. NCBI lineage: Eukaryota > Metazoa > Arthropoda > Insecta > Hymenoptera > Cynipidae > Andricus > Andricus quercusramuli. The sequence goes on from CAKNXH010063398.1 coordinate 89,831, forward strand.
TAGTAAAGATTTAAAACTTGCAAAAATGCATCTGGAATAAAATTTACAAACTTCACGTGGTAGGGGATTTTTTTTCGTTATTTTCAAGGTATGTTAGGAGTCAGAGCAAAAAATGGAAAATCATCAAAGTTTTTTAATGAAGAGAATTGGAGATTCTAATACTCACTCACTTGATGGTGGCCAAAATGAACTTTAAATTAAATTCACAGACTTGAAGACGCCAAAGAGGTGTTTGGCTATAAGGATAGCAAATATTTATCTTAAAACAAATTAAAATACTTGCAAATGAGTAGTAAGTATTTTTTGTTGTTGAAAATTTCGTATTAGAGTTAAGACGTTCTGAAATTATCCTAAAATTTTCACTCGATATATGTTGAATTGAAATTAATTCAATTTTATGTGTGCGTTATTTTTTAGTAATATGTGTTATTTCATTAAAAATTAGTCATAAAGACATTGTAAAGCATTATGCTTTAAAAACTATTTTCAAGCAAACGATATGACTGACTTTGTTAAAGCAATGTGGAAAAGTGAACAGAATTCTGTAAGCTAATGCAGTTTTTCCTGCTGAATATAAATGTCCATCTTGTAACATCGTGGAATTTTTATTTTAAAACATATCCTGTACTTCGTAAACAGTTGGAATAATTTTTGTTGTCCAAACGCAGTAAGTTTTTCGTTGTTGAGGTAAACAAAATTTTCAATAATTAATTATTATTGTTTATAGTATGATATTAAATACAAAAAAATGCATGAACTAATTTCAAGGAATAATTTAAAGATATAAGGAAAAGAACGTACTATTTTCAAAGGTTACACTCATTTTTTAAGGAACATATTAATGAGCAAGAAAACAGACTTTTTATTTTCATGAAGTTTATAATACATATTTGCTGATCATGCACTAACAGCAGGTAACTTTATACATTATCGCCTGTGAAAAACGTAACTTTCTTATAATCTGATACGTATATAAGAACACTTTTACTACTATAATACTTCAGCTTTTAAGTCTTTTGCGCACTTAATGATATCACAACGATTTAATTTTTAACGCGTATAATAAAGAAAAGATACCATTTTATTTGTAATTTGCAACATAACAAAAATAAGATGTCTTATAACGTATGAAATGCTAAACTAAAAGCCCTACAATTACAAATAATAGTCTTTTCAAATCTTTGGGTTCTCAACTAAATTTACTCGCAATCCATTCTACAGAACTAAATTGAGAAAAACCTCGATTATACTTTGCAATTAAACAAAAATATTATTTCCTCAATATCAACTGCAAGTATAAACTAAAATCCTTATTACTATATGAATACTAGTATTTTGAAATATTTGTGTGCCACAAACAGTAGGTAAGAATTTTGAAAACGAAGTCTGCCTTGTGTCAGACTCAACTAAATTTACTCGCAATCCATTCTACAGAACTCAATCGAAAAAATGTAATTTATACTTTGCAACAAAACAAAAATATGATTTCCTCAATAATAATTGCAAACATAAACTAAAATCCTTATTAATGTATGATTACGAGTATTTTCTAATCTTTGGATTCTACAAACGGTAGACAAAGAGTATGAACGAAACGACAGCCTTTTTTTGTTAGACTTGACAAAATGTGCTCGCAATGGACTCACAGCACTCAACTAAAAATTCCGAAAATTGCTATTGTCTTTGTAATCTAACCGCGTCATCATTTTTTAACGATCAAGTATAAGGAGAAAAAAGTTACCACTACGAATACTGATATTTGCGAATATATCACTTATGCGAAGAGTAGGCAGAGTATAAACGAAACTACAGCCTACTCATCTTTGTACCCAACAAAATGTGCTTGCAAAGTTCTGATAGCACTAAACTGAAGACGAAAAAAATTATTTATGCAAAAACTTAAAAAATCTTACTATTATACTCATGTCCTGTTAAAGTGACTATCTACGAATGCTGATTAAATAGCACTTCCTACTTCAGAACGACAGTACAATAATAATACTAGAATTAAAACTTTTTTTTCGACAAGCTGAACGTACTTTTCAAACGTTGAAACAAACCTTTCCTTCAATTTTTTATCATCTTCATGCTTTTTCTTCAGCAAAAGGCACATTTCTTTTCACATTGATTGCCTTCTTCGATATTTGGTACGTTTTTCATTTGATTGCTTTTCATCCTCACTTGATATATCATCTCCTGATTCTGTGTTAACAAATTCCCTGTTTCTTTTTCTATTTTTGCAGCTTTTTGTTTTTTCTGTTATTTTTTTGTTGTCCTGGATCTCGTTTTCGTCATTCTCTTCAAGGTTTCCGGCCTTGTCTTGTACTCTTTCACGGTAGCCCTTTAAATTTGAAGATACTGAAACAGGTGAAATTTGAGGCTTATCATTCATTACATCGTCCAGTAATTCAAAATGCTCCCACTGTCGTCGTGCTTCGCCAGTAGTTTGCTCCAACATTTTATGTTTTTTATACGTTTTCATCAAGCCTTTCCACTTAGAGTCACATTGAGCTCCCGAAACATTAGATTTCAATGTATTGTTAACTTTGCTAGCAATTTTTAACCAAACTTCTTTCTGTAACATTTTCTTATTTGACTTGTCCTCAGTAACATCCCTGTAGGATTCTACCAATAGTTTCACCATTTTCGAGTTCCAATGTGCTTCTTCTAGATAAATGGAATTGAACATTGCATTAATGGACTAAATTCAGAGAAATGGTATTTTTGAACAAGTAAACATCTTACGTCCACAAGGCGATTGGAAATTGTACGATTGAGAATTATTTATTATAAATACTTTTCTACTGGACACTTCTTTACATGAATTCGAAGTTGTTTTCGAGTAAAAGGATAAAGTAAGTGCAAACTTTCAGAGACGTAGAAAATAAATAGTTTATAAAGTATTGTATAAATAGCGTTAAATTTGAAGTGAAAAAGTCAAGTCTGATAATTAGCTTCATTTTCGTGATAGCATCTCTTTTTGGAGTATTTAATATCGGTTCATTGATCTTCGAAAAATGTTGCAAAACAAACTTACGCAGAAAATATAGTATTTTAAGTAAATTTAAGAGAAAGTTTATGAAAGATGCCATTTCTACTAAAATAGATGAATCTTTACATTAAAAAGATGTATTTGAAAAAATTGTTAAATTTTCATAAAAAAAAAAAGATTTCAGTTGACTTAACACCAAAATATGAATTTGAAACAAAGAGTAATTTTTCTACGAAAACAGTTGAATTTTCAACCCAAAAAACGGATTTTTAATGAAACAGTTGAATTTTCAACCAAAAATAATGACTTTTCAACAAAATTGTTGATTTTCCAACATATAATAAAATTTGTAACTAAAAATAGAATCTTTAAGTGAAAGCGTCTGCAAAAAAATAAATATAAATACAAGGCAAATAAATTACTAGCAAGAATATTATATCAGTGTTACCGCGAAACTTCATTTTCAAAATTCTAAGAAATTCCTTGACTTTTTAAAAATTGTTGTTGGCTAAGTTCGTTTTTCACTCGCCAGGTTTCTTGAGCGCGTAAAGTTCAATTAATATTAACTTTCTGTATAATTACTGCGACTTATTTTTTCATTTACGAATTTCCAAAAATGACGTACATGTGTCACGTCCTGTGACGTAATATAACTATATTATTTATACTTATATATTCAATAATCGCTACATTTATACTTATAATTTATATTATTAATTATGATACAAAAGGATTATGTACTTATAAAAATGCACAAACTCGGTCATATACATTTTTATCCATCATGATAAAATCAATAGTCTGAACTCCGCAGTAATACCACGCAGTTTAGAAATCTTCACTTTCTATACACCGTTAAATACAATGACTTTTCACCTACAAATTTCCGAACTCTCCTCATAAAAGTCAGCCTCGAAAACATTAAAGAGGGTGGCACAATGACCAGCTCCTTGGACTCAAGAAACGACACCCCGTGTACTACGCCTTCAACTATAGACACCTGGATATAGTGACTTGATAGAATAACTTCTTGTCTACAAATCTCCGAACGCAACTCATAAAAGTCAGCCAAGAAACATTAAAGAGGTTGGCACAATGACCAATTCCTTGGACTCTAGAAATGTCACCCCCGTGCACTACGCCTTCAGATATGGACATCTGGATATCAATTGATTTCAATTGTTACGTCCCCTCGCCGTCAAGTTTTTGGTTGTCAAGTTTTTGGTTGTTACCACAATGGAATCTGGTGTATATAAACCCAGGATCAGAATCAGAACATCAGTCTATCTACAAATTTCAAATCGGGCGGAAGCTCTGCTAAAAAG
>CAKNXH010063399.1:0-37602 GCA_932178445.1 Andricus quercusramuli
GGGCGGGAAGACACCCCTGTGACTGGTCCCAAAAATAATGTAAGGTCATACACCTACCCCTTTTCCAGCGCCGTGTGGGGGCGGGAAGGCACCCCTGCGACTGGTCACAAAAAAAATGTAAGGCTGTACCCCACCACTTTTCCAGCGCCGTGGAGGGCACCCCTATGACTGGTCACAAAAATCGATTTACTACTGATTTTCTGGGAAACTGTCGTTCCTATAAAAAAATGCTTTAAACATAAAATGTGTATTTCGATGGGGTCTACAACTTTTGTTGTAAAAATTTTCTTGAATTTCGAACCATTACTGAGATAAATGCAAAAAACCATGATTTTTATGGGTTTTTTATGGTTTTCACCATGAAAATCAAATTTGCGCCAATTTTCACTATCATATTCGTAATCAGCGCGTCAAAATACATAAGTGCACGGAGCCCGAAGAAAATCGGACATATGTCCTTTTCGGAAGTATATCCACAAATTTTTCATTTTCTCTAACCGTTGTGATTTTTTTTCTCAGGAATAAAAACCACCTTACACCAAGGAGATCAATAATGTTAACGCAAACAACATTTTGTTTTTAAATTTATTTTAAACATTTTTAGCGACAACAGTTATACAGAATTTTATTTAGGGTCATCGGTAAATCACGTAAGAAATACCTAAAATACATGAACTTTCAACCAAATATAGTTGAGTTCTAAACTCAAAAAGTTCAATTTTTACCAAAATAAATCTTCGATAAAAAATGAATTCTAAACAAAAAATGTGATAGTCGATACACCTAACAGAAGAAATATGTTAATTTTAATTTCAAAAAAGGTCAATTAAACCAAACTAGACAAATTCCTACAAATTAGTTTGAATTTTCAACCAAAACAGACTCATTTTCAAACCAAAAAGAGGACTTTTCAACAAAAGAATTGAATTTTCAAACAGAGCGATTAACCTTCAATAAAAACCTGAATTCTGAACGAAAAGTGTAATATTTGATACATCCGGCAAAAAATATGTTATTTTTTATTCAAAGACAGTGGAATTAAACCAAAATAGGTAAATTTATAACAAAATTAGTTGAGTCCTTACCCAAAATAGATTAATTATCAAACTAAAGAGAGCAACTTTCAACAAGAGAGTTACATTTTCAAGCAAGAAAGTTTTTTCATTCAATAAAGAAAAAAAATGTCATCCAAGCTGTTGGATTATCAAGCCAAAAAACAATTTCCTGCAAATCAATAGAGCTTTCAATCCGAAAATATGAATTTTATACCAAAGTTGTTGAATTTTCAACTAAAATAGCTAAATTTTCGAGCGGAAATAGAATAGTGAAATTTTCAGTTAAAAAAATTAATTTTTAACAACAAAGAAAAACCTATTCTCAGTAATACAGTTGAATTTTCAACCGAAGAAATGTAAGTTTAACTCAAATTTTGAATCTTTAACAAAAAAATTAATTTTCAACCAAATAGTTGAATTTTCATACCAAAATAATAATTTCTCACCTAAAAATGCAAATTTTCAACAAAATACGTGAATTTTCAACAAAGTTACTCAAATTTTTCAACCCAAAAAAAACATTCCAATTTTCCATTAAAAGAATAATTGTTCACTATATAAAATGAATTTTCAACGAAATAGTTCAATTTTTGAAAGAATTTTCAATCTAAGAATTCAATTTTCAACCGAAGAAATGAATTCTTAACCAAAAATATGAACTAGTCACCAAGAAGATTAATCTTCTACAATTTTCAACTAAAGTAGGTACATTATTTAACCATACATGTAATAGTTAAATTTTCAGTGAAAAAATCAATTTAAAAAAAGTCATCTTTATCAAAATTGTTATTTCCATCAGAAAATATTATAACTTTAAACAAAGAAGAGTTCAATTCACCCTAATGAAGTAGAATTTTCAACAAAATAATTAAATCCTCAACCGAAACTTTCAATTTTCAACCAAAAAGTTGTTATTTTCATTCGAAAAAGATGCAATTTCTACTAAAACAGATTAATCTTCAACCCAAAAAGACGAATTTTCAATAAAAGAGTCAATTTTTCAACCAAAAAGAATGACTTCTCAACAACATTGTTGAATTTTCAACAAAAAAATCAAATTAACTTCAATTTAATTTTATCGGGAATTCCCTGACTCTGTCAGGATTTCCCGGTCATTCCCTGACCAGTTTTAAATTTCCTGATTTTTCCTGACTTTCTGGAGTTCCCTTATATGTGACAACCCCGTTCACTTCAAGAATTACAAAATTTTATATTTTAATTATTAAGAAAAATATTATTGTACACAAAAGAAAGGAAAATTAATTGAAATTAAATTGGAAGAAAAAATTAATGAAATATGGAGAAAAACATTGGGCCCCTTAGTTGTCTTCAAACGAAAGGAAAAAGTCGTCTAAGATTATTAAAAAGTCATGCCAGATTTCCTCCAAGACGCGAAGTTCCAACTCGTGAACTCTTATATTGGTTTGGAATGTAAATTCAAGCACTCACGGTTTGTAATTTTAATCACTTTTTCGATCAACGTCTTAAAAAAATGTCCTAGACTAAGGAAAGTCAGTTGCAAAATTCCATTAGCTAACCAACCCAATTACCCAATTATGTTTAATTAGCGCTACTGTGTGATTTTAAAATACAATTATTATTTGCTTAAAAACAACTTTCTTCTGCAGCTCTTTCTCGTTACAGTGTTGGCAGAAATCGTCCGTTTTGTCTGGATTTTTACATTCAAATTTTTTTTCAAAACTCTAAGTGACGTGTATCACTTAAGAGAGTCTGTATGAATACCGAAGTACAGATACACAAAAAGCAATTATTTTTAAAGAATAAAAATTTCTTTACAAAAACCTACTTGGAGGACCCCTAACTAAATATTTTTTTCTGACAAAAATCAGTTAACACTTTAACACCAAAAGCAAAATCTTGTAGGGTGTTTTGAACCACCCTATGCACTAATAATAATTTAAATATAAATAAATCAAAAAAATAAATCGCTGAAAAAATGTTAACGCAATATACGCGAATCCTAATTTGGATCAAAAATATTATTATAATGCAATGCTATTGTAAAAATGATTAACAATTATAATAATTATTAAATTACTCTGGAGCTTTGAAACAATAGAAAAGAATCAAGCATTTAATCTATAAGGAAATATTTCCTAATTTCAAATGCAATTGGCCAATCAAGAATCTTTTCCAATTTCAGAATCTGAAGGATCAGATTTTAACAACAAACGTCTGGTTAGAGCACGTAAGTTTCAACATGTTTTTAAAATACTTTTCACAACTGAAGTTTATCAAATCCTCAAGAATTAAACCAATAGTAAAACATTAGTATAATAAAAAAACTTCTTTAGGAATGGCAGGACCACAAATTTCAGTGGGAGCCAACGGAGTATGGTGGAATGAAAGAACTATATGTTCCAAGTGAACATATATGGCTACCGGATATTGTTCTTTACAATAAGTACGTAATTTTTCATTTTTCATGAATAAATATCAACAAGAGGATACTAAACTTTCATGGAAACCTTATTGTGTTGCATTTTATACAAAATCTTCCAAATATTTGTGTTTAAACATAGTAAAAGTACCAATTGTAAATATGTAGACAATTTTCATACTTAGATTTCCAAAAATATTTCAATCGTTTTGTAGCGCCGATGGCGAATACGGGATAACCACAATGACAAAAGCTGTCCTTCATTACACTGGAAAAGTAGTATGGACACCACCAGCTATTTTCAAGTCATCATGTGAAATCGATGTCAGATACTTTCCTTTCGATCAGCAAACCTGCTTCATGAAGTTTGGTTCTTGGACTTACGACGGATTTCAAGTAAGAAGACCCCTACAAATAGTTTGACATTGCAAAAATGGTCATATATCCTAAACATTTCTTTGATGGCTCTTCAAGTCTAATAACAATTATTCCACCTTGACACAAACGAAACCAATCATAAAAGTAGTCAGAGAAGGGTTTCGTGGCCTATTGAGTCATTAATGAAGTCATTCAACTTTCCTCCTCCCATACTTTTACTCCTCTTCACCCCCACGTTACGCCAACTTCACCTTCTCTCATCTACCCCTTCCCCTACATTCCCTCCCCTGACTCACCCGTTCACTCCACATGCTACCCCTGCCAACTCCACCCTCTCTTACCTACTTCCCCACCTCTCGCTTCGCCATCCTGAAACTATAAGGGTTTCTGCTCGGGATTGTGAAACCCTAATGACGATTTAATGTTTAAACTTTTCTAAGACAGACAGCTAACAAGATAGGATTCAAATAAGTTTTATTCACGAAAAAACACAGATGGAAATCTAATTTCCATCTTCTCATTTCTGCTTCTACCCCACCCGTCACTTTCTCTACTTCCCTACACGCTTAACTCTACACCCTGCCTTACCTATCCCCCTACCACCCAGACTTCTCTACTACCTTATCTCCATTCAACTGCCTACTCACAATCCCATCACTACCCTACTACCCCCCTGTCACTTCCTCACACTTATTCGTACCCTCCTCCCTTCACTTCCCTCCCAGGAAAAAGGTACAACGGAAGGACACACGACCGAAACTATAACTGTAATTATAAACATGGCTACGAAAGCCTAAAAACAATTTTTAAATAGAATCACTTGCAAACGATCCCAAAGTTGCGAAGAAATTGAAAAATGATTAAACTCATCTATTAAGTCCATCCCAATCGGAAGCTCACCCAGACAATTTTCCTTTACCAAACTTTAAAAACTCATCGAATTCAGCCGAATTACATTGTAATCTGAACAACAGGTCCGATTTATAAGAAAAAATATGAATACAGATTTAATGTTTAAACTTTTCTAAGACAGACAGTGAATAAAATAGAATAAAAATCAGTTTTATTCACAAAAATGCACAGATAAACATCTACTTCCCATCTTCTCACTTCCCCTGCTACCAAACCCCTCTGTTCCACTACTTCCATACACCCCCTACACTACACCCTGCCTTATCCATCCTCCCTACTTACCCACACATCTCTGCTACCCCTCATCACCCCTCAATTACCCTACATACCATCCCATCACTATCCTACCACCCCACCCGTCACCTCCTCAACCTTCTCCGCCCCCCCCCTTTACCCCACCCCGAAAAAAAGGTACAACGGACGGACACTCGTCCCAAACTATAAGGGTTTCTCTTCATGGCCACGAAAGCCTGAAAACAATTTTTTTTAAATCGTTTCTAAATAATCCCAAAGTTGCAAAGAAATTAAAAAATGATTAAAATCATCTAACGAGTCCATCTCAATCGTAAGCTCACCCAGAAACATTTTTCTTCACCAAACTTCGAAAACTCCCAGAATTCAGCCAAACTACATAGCAATCTGAACCACAGGTCAGATTTATAAGAAAAGATAAGAATACCGATTTAAAGTTCAAACTTTCTTGAGACAGGCAGCGAATGAGATAGGATTGAAATAAGTTTTATTTCCGAAAAAAAAACAGATAGACTTGAAGCACAAGGATTCGAACGAGGGCGACGACAAAGTGGAAGTTGGAATAGACCTGACGGAGTATTATCCGAGTGTCGAGTGGGATATCCTGAGCGTCCCGGCGGAACGGCATGAAAAATTTTACCCTTGCTGCCTTGAGCCCTATCCGGATATCTTCTTCAATATCACCCTTCGACGGAAGACTCTCTTTTACACGGTGAACCTAATTATTCCCTGCGTCGGCATCTCCTACCTTTCGGTTCTGGCTTTCTATCTCCCAGCGGATTCAAGAGAGAAGATCGCCCTCTGCATCAACATTCTTCTTTCTCAAACAATGTTTTTCTTGCTCATCTCTGAAATCATTCCCTCGACATCGCTGGCTCTACCTTTGCTAGGAAAATATCTCCTGTTCACGATGGTTCTAGTAGGACTCTCTGTGGTCATCACCATCATCATCTTGAACGTGCATTATCGAAAACCGAGTACACACAAAATGGCTCCTTGGGTGAGGAAAATTTTCATACGGCGATTGCCCAAGCTGTTACTCATGCGAGTTCCTGATGATCTACTCAAAGATCTTGCAGCACACAAGATTTTTGGACGACGGTCCGGGAGCAAAAGGGATAAATTTAATGATGCTGTGTCAGCTGCTGTTCAATCCTCGTCGAATGCTTCTTCGCCAGACTCTATTCGCCACACACGATTAGGAGGTAAGTAAGCTATCCTTTTCTTAATATTGGAATTCTATAACGTCCTTTGGATAAAAAAAACCTCTTTCTGAGTGTACGTCTTAAACGACCACTCTAGCATGCCTACGCGGTAAACAGCAGATAGGTTCATTGAATAATATTCTTTTGTTTAGTGTATTATTTAGAATCATTTAGAATTATTTTAAAATCACTTAAATTCAAGGAATTCCAAGAATTCATAAAATTCAAATAACTTGAGGAATTCCAGGAATTCAAGAAACTCAAGGTATTCAGAAAATACAAATAATTCAAATAATTCAAGGAATTCAAGATATCCACAGAATTGAAGGAATTCAGAAAATTCAGGAATTCAGAGTATTTTAGGTATTGGGAGAATCAAGAGAATTTAGGGAATTCAGAGAAATTAACAGAATTTTAAGAATTCAGAGAATTCAATTAATTCACAAAATTTCAGGAATTCAGGGAATTTCAAAAATTTAGAGAATTTTAAGAATTCAGAGAATTTCATAAATTCAGAAAATTTCAGGAGTTGAGAAAATTCCAAGAATTCTGAGAATTTCAAGAATTCAGAAAATTTCAGGAATTCAGAGATTTCAAAGAATTCAGAGCATTTAAGTAATTCAGCAATTCAAGGAATTCAGAGAATTCAGTGAATTTAAGGAATTCAGAGAATTCGAAGGATTTGCGAATTCCAGGGATTGAGAGAATTCAAGGGATTCAGATAATTTCAGGTATTCGAAAATTTCAGAGAATTCGAGGAATTCTTAGGATTTCAAGGAATTTCAGGAATTCACAGAATTTTAGGAATTCAAGAAATTTAGAAAATTTAAGGTATTTGGAGAATTAAGAGAATTCAAAGAATTTGAAGAATTCAGAGTATTTCAGGAATTCAAGGAATTTGAGGAATTCAGAGAATTTAAGGAATTCGATGAATTCAAGGAATTCACAAAATTCTAGCAATTCAGAGAATTTCAGGAATTCAGAAGATTTCAAGGAACTCAAAACAATTCAGAAGAATCTGCAAAAGTTTAACAGCATTCCAAGCAAATCAAAGAATCAAAAAGAATACGTGAAATGTCAAAGAATTCAAAGGAATTCAGAGAATATAAGAAATTCCGAGAGTTCAAGGAATTCACAGAATTCAAGTAATTCTGAGAATTCATGGAGTTTACATGAGAAATGGAATTCAGGTAATTCAGATAATTTAAGTAGATAAGAAAATTTAAGGAATTCGGGGATTTCAATGAATTCAGAAATGAAAAAAGAATAGATAAAAAAATATGAGATTAACCCTTATTCTGCCTTCTTATATATTCCGAGCCTAGAAATAATGAAGTTAAAAATTATTGTACGGAGCAACATTTTTATCTTAAAAGATGGTGTTATCGCTTTTTTTTGTAAATCAAACCCATTTTTTTAATTTATCATGTTTCTATCAATTCAAATTATTTCCAAATTTTACCACTTTTAAATTACATGTTCGCACATTCATCATTTTCAAATTTCAAACATTCTTTTTACAATATTTAAAGACCCTCAAAGTGTAATATTACGAAATACTAAAGCAAAAAAATGAAGATTGCAAGTTCGAATTTCTACTAATATTTTAGATTGATGTCGATATAAAATTCGAATTTCAAAATTCCTTGAAATTTTTTGGTTTTGCAGATTAATTTTTTTAAATTTCAAGCCCATATTTCCTAGAACTATCAAACCATGCTAATTTCCATCGATGAATCAATCAGTCGCTTATAAATTATCGATAGAACCTCTACATCTTTTGTTGTTGTTATATATTAAATAAATTTAGAACTTCATTTTTATAAATTTTAATCATTTTTAAATACAAACCAGTCAAAAATTTCGGGCTTTCCAGATGAAAGTTGAAAAAATGAGTCTTCTGAATTCTAATGATTTCAGACTTTTCAGAATTATAAGCTTCAACAATGAATAGATTATTTATAATTTATGAACATTTAAAATTAAGGCTTTTAAAGTTTGATACTCTTAGAAATTTAAAGTTTTAAATTAAACATTGATATGATTTTTAATTCAAGAGCTTTTCAATAGCAAATCATCAAATATTGAATACTGTTTTAATATCGAAACTTCAAATTATAAGAATTTTCAAATCTAGATGATTAAAAATCACGAATTTTGCAAGAGAGAATTCAAAATTTAGAAGTTTGAAAATTGAAAATTTAAGTCTTGAAAGCACTTCTAAAATAAACTAGCTGTGAATTCGATCTCGACTGTTTCCACTTTGTTTGTATTTATAATTCTATGGTGCTTATTTCACGAGCACTTTGCTTCCCGTTAGCAAATGTATTTGCTTCCTCATAGAGCAAGCAATAGTTATTTTTTTCAATAACAGAAAAACCAAAGTCTTCATTTTGCTCAATTTAGAAATTTACAAAAAATACAAAATTACAAAATAATACTAAAAATTTTGTAATACAAAGACAAATCAGACAAATCAAATTTTGTATTCGAAATAATAATTTTTCGAGCTGGAAAAGGGAAGGGAAAAATTCTGTTGCACCCTATCCCTTTTCCAGCTTTATGATTTCTTTACAAAAATTGTCAGAATTACTCTATTTGAACATTGATCATCAAAAAGCCTTTTCTATTCATGCGTCAACTTTGAATTATGTCGATGAAAAAAGTTTTCTGTTTGAAACAGATGACTCAAATATTATAAATGAGCATAACACACACAGCCGGACAATTGCTTAGAACATTGTATTAGATATATTTAAATTGAGGAAGGTTTAATTAAAGCAAATCGAAATTTTTTGAAAATGTTACCATCACAAAGCTTCCTCTATGAGGAAGCAAAATTTCGATTTTACAAAGTTTGAAAGTAACCTATTAAAAATCTTAAAAGAAAAGGGTTAGGTTTGAAAGTAACTCTAAGCTGTACCTCGCCCTTTGGGTTCTTAGGTTTACTTGACTGCCATGTACATATCCTTCTTGTTACGCACTCAATAAAGATTTATTATTATAATTATTATCTTGATGTAGAGGTTTTCAAAACTTAAGGCATTTGAAGTTCATATTTTTCAAAAATTCAAATTTTACTAATGGGTGTAACAATCTGATGTTTTCTCATAGAGCTTCTAATTTAAAATTTTACTTTCCAAGCTTTCCTCAATTGTTTTCAAAATTTGAAATGTTTAGTCTTTGATTTTTAAATTTTAAGAATAAAATTCAAATATAGAAGAAATAAACAACGCTTCCAGATATATATGGGCGATTTTCAAATAGATTTCAATTTGTATGTCCCTGGATGTTTATTCGATGTTCCTATAATATATTTGACCTACTAAGGGAATTATAGCACAGATGGTGGCCTACTTTATTAGTTCATACAGAAAAAGTACACAAAAATTACAGTTAGGCATACCTTTTTTGTAATTAAGTAGTTAGTTATTTACCCTCCCTACAATGTCCCTCCCTGCAGATTTACATACTTGAAATGTGACAGGACCGGTAAAATTTTTTTTTATAATATTGGCCTTGGGCACTTTTTTTAAATATATGATGCAGTTCAAATTGCAATACTGACTTACTAGAGATTATAAATACTGACTGAAAGAATCATGCTTATATGTCTGTCCCTCGGTTTGTTAACAACTCCGAAGCCTCTATAATTTTAACGAATTTGAGGTGATAATTCGTATTATAATCAATTATAATTATGAAAAATAAGTAGTTTTTATCAAATTTTAAAAACACATGACATTCCCAGAATCTTGAAATTGATTAAATCCTCGTAAGTCGTCTGAGAACACAGAAAAACCTATCGGTTAACCTGTATGACAACTCCGAAGCCTCCCATAAAAAGAGGTACAAACGCAAAATAATTTTTTTTTCAAAAAAATTTCCCCATAAAATTCGGAGGGCTGATGAAACAAAACACTTTCCCAAAGCTGGAATTATTTTTAAAAAAATTTCGTGTTTTATATCACATAAAAATTGCAAACAACAACTCCGAAGCTAACGACTCTGAAGCCTTTTAACAACTCCGAAGCCTTTTTTTGCACCCGCTGGTAAAAGGTTCGAAGTCGCATTGAAGAGAAAGAAGAAAATGTTTGAAGTATATATTTTTTGTACTCTTCTTATACAAATTCACGTCAACGAGATAAGTTTAAATTGTAAAAATCAAATGTGTGATTAATTATTTTAACAAATTTTCAATAAATTTAGAAAAAACCAACAAAAATCAAAAAAATTCTTCAATAAATTGAAAAAACAAATGCAAACAAATTTTCAAAAAAAAATTTATTTTTTTTTAAATTCAAACAAATTTTCCAGAAAATTTTCAAAAAAATTTTTGAGACAAATTTTCTAAATAATTCTTGAGACAAATTTTCGAAATAATTTCAAAATTTTTTTAGAACAAGCAGACAACTTTTGTACATTTAAAAAAAAATTCAAATTATTTTGACCCGCTAATCCTGCCAAACCTAATTTTAAACCTTTATAATAATGTACTTTAAGTACAGGAATAATTTAGACACAAATTAGTGGAAAAAATCGATAGTCTAGATCAAACAGCTCTCCCACGTTATAAATTACATCCTGGTACATATATCTGAGAAAAATGATAACAATTATTGCATAATTTAGAACTTCAGTTTACTCGCATCTCGGACACCAAAATTGAAATCTGTTTGCAAATCGCCCATATATTAAATTATGTAACAATATATCAATATATATATATATATATAATAATTTTTTATTATAATTGGTCTGGAAGCGTTGTTTACTTCTTCTATATAGTTTATCCCAGACGTTAAAACATTATTGAGGAGTTACCATCTTTCCTCTATCTACCTAGAATTCAAATAATTCTAGAATGTTTGGCTTCCACGTTTCAAAGTCTAAAGGAATTGAAGTTTCCAAATTTTGATTAAACAATTTACAACCCTTAAATTTACAGATTCACCCGAACAATTCAATTCGATTACTACCTTTGTTAACATTAATTCCCGCTGTAATCCCATGGGACCCTAAACCTTTACATATTAAACCAATTTTCCTTTACAAATAAGACACTATGATTTTTTAGAAACCATTCAAGATAATTTAATGAGAGATTTTATCAGTTCATAAAATTAATTCGCGAAGGTCAACTGTAAATAAATAAAATAAAATGGAAGAACTGCTCTCTATTTGAGCTATTTCTCTATCAAATGCAGTAGTGATGCACTAAATTCAAATACACGAGCAGTAAATCTTCCTAAAATTGAACCCAATTGAACATTCCTGAAGAAATTTAGAGACGTGGAATTGATGAGGGTCCATCCTCTTTCACTCAACCCATTTATTTTATACGTGATCAAGTACTCCGCGACCGCAAAACATCTCACAATTCTGAGCACACTCACCATACGTTTTATTTTCCCAAAAACTTATTTCACGACATTACGAAGGACAAAATTTGATATTTAAATTATTTCTAAAACAATATCCAAATATTTCCAAAAGCAAAATAATTAAAATAATACCAATGCTTATATATTAGCTTTGTTATCTTTACCTTAAACATTAAATTTTTAAATCAAAGCTCATACAGTATACATACTTTAAACTAATTGTAAATTATAATTCCTGATTGTTCTGTGAAATTTCCTGGCTTGCAAAATCCCTGAATCTAGAGACATAAGCCCTAATTCGAGGTGACTGTAAAATTTCATTTTCAAAATTCGCTGACCATTAATATTCAAATATCAAAATTCTTGTATTGTAACATTTTTAATGTAGTATCTTCAATTTCAAAAAATAAAATAACATATTTATAAAAAAGGCCACTGAATTGAAAAGAATTGAATAGAATTTAGTAGAATTTTGATGAATTCAAATAAATAAAAAATATGCAAGAGAATTCTAAGGAATTCAAAAAAAATTTTAAATATTCAGAATAATTTAATAAGAACTAGGGAAAATTCCAAATGAATTCAAATGGATTGCAAAAAAAAAATTGAAAATCTTCTCAGAACTCTAACACCCTACAGAATCCTTCACTCCTTGTAAATAAATTGTTAAAAATCTATTCAAATATTATAAAATATCGTGATATTCTATAAAATCTGATATTTCCTGAAATCCTCAAAAATTTATTGAAATATCTTACTATAACTTCTAATCTTTTAAAATACCCTAAAATATTTCAAATTCATTAAAATCATTTGAAATCTCATTAAATTTTTGAAAGCTTTTGAAACTTCCACAAATAACGCTAAAATATTTTAAATCCTTTGAAACATTGTAAAGCCCTTGAAAATTCCTTAGAATTCTAAAAAATACCCTAAAATCTTGCAAATCATTTTCTATTAAAATCACTCTAAGATATTTTAAATCCTCTAAAATCTTTTGAAATATCTTGGAATGATTGAAAATCTTTAAAATTCTACGAAGCCATCAATTTTTGTGAATAAATTCTTTCAAATTTATTAAAATTTTACAAAATCCTGTACGATAACATGACATTTTATGATATTTCCTGAAATCCTGTAAGTTTAATCAAATACCTTGAGAGCTTTTAAAATCTCTTAAAATAAATGAAATTCTCGGAAGCCTTATAAAATCCTTTAGATAAAATAAAAATATTTAGAACTATCCTAAAACCTTATAGGTCCTATAAAATCGTTCCATACCTTCTGAAATTCCTCGAACCTGAAAACCTAAAAATACCTTGAAATATTTTTGAATTACCTGAAATATATACAACTTCCTTTGAGGTCTTTTGAAATTCCTCGAAACTTTCTTAAGCTCTTTAAAATTCTCTGGAAGTTTCAAAGATTTCCTAAAATCGTTCAAATCCTTTAAAATACCTTCAAATTATTGAAGTCTATTGAAAATTCCTTGGAATCTTTCAAAATACCTTAACATATTTTATATCCTATAAAATCTTTTGAAATCCCATGAAAATTCTTCGAGATCTTTAAAAATACCCTGAAAGGTTTAAAAAAAATTCAAGAAAACGCAGAAATAGGTATAGACCTGAATGCAATGGTAGTTGACCCAATGGGTTAATGTATTGAAATAGAAGTGATCTTTTCATTTTTTTAAAGTGACTGATTGACTTTGTTTTTCGAAAGTGGTTAGATAAAGACAAGTGAATAAAAGTTACTGTCTGGCAGCACTAATTATTCTTAACAGTTACTTAGAGTGCATAGAAATTCCCTGACTTTGGCCATTTTTCTCAAAATCCCTGACTTCCCCTCTGACACTGATAATTTTATTTAAAATTAAAAGACATGTTAATATTTTTTCTTAGGTTGCAATGGCTTACATACAACAACAGCACACAACAGATTCCTTGTAGGGAGTCTAGCTGGTTACAACGGTCTTCCAACAGTGATGTGCGGCTTAGACGAGTCCATGAGTGATGTAACTCCCAGAAAAAAATATCCTTTTGAATTGGAAAAGGCTCTTCACAACGTGATGTTTATACAACATCACATCCAGCGCACCGACGAATTCAACGCTGTAAGTTAAAAGTTGAAACAGAAGATACAACAAATAAGATACCTAAACAATTTCCTTGAAACATTCTAAAAATTCCTTAATAACAATTACAGACGTCACATTCCAAAATGCTCTCAAAAAAGGGAAAATAGAGTGACTCTTCACAACAATTTTCGAATAATAGCACAATAAATTCTTTTTAAATAAAATTAATGTACAATGTACATATAGGTACCATTATGGATTTAATATGAAATGCTTAACCCTTAAACTACAACGTGAAATGCCAAATAGGGTGGTTCAAATTTATACCTGTAAAAATTCGATTTCGATTTTTGCTGATACCCCCCCCCCCATTTTTTTCGTTTTCCGGAAGAAATGGAAAAAAGAAGTAAACAATTATTATTTGTTTAAACGATTGTTTCCCCTGTAAATCGTGAAAAGTTATTATCTTTCGGAATAAATTATAGAAAGTTGATGAAAGTCAAGACTAGTAGTTCTGGACTTGTTTAACATATTTGGTGATTATTTAAACAATTTTCATTTGTTTAAACAATTTTTTCTCCCAAAAATCGTAAAAAGTTATTATTTTCTGGAAATAATTACACAATTAAAGAATATTGCGAGCAATATATTTTTAAAGGATATTTGGTGCTTACTTTTTAAAAATTCAATTGTCGAATTTTCAAAGAAAAATAATTGAAATTCAAGATAATCGAGTTTTAGATCCAA
Organism: Andricus quercusramuli; assembly: GCA_932178445.1. Classification (NCBI taxonomy): domain Eukaryota; kingdom Metazoa; phylum Arthropoda; class Insecta; order Hymenoptera; family Cynipidae; genus Andricus; species Andricus quercusramuli. The sequence continues at coordinate 14,415 of CAKNXH010063399.1, forward strand.
AAAGAAGAATGTTCAACTTAACAGTCGAATTTTTGACCATTAAAGGTGACATTTAAAAAAAATGTATTTTCAACCCAATATTTAAATTTTCAACCAAGGAAATGAATTTTCAACTAAAATGATAAATCTTTAGCAAAAAAGTTTTTTTTTCAAATACATAAATAACAGTAGAATTCAACCAAAAAGACAAATTTTCAACCAAGAAAAATTTTTCGTCAAAAGAGAAAAAACATTTCAACCGAATTGTTGAATTGTCTATCCGAAAACATGAATTCGCAACAAAAAATTTCATTTTTAGACAAATATGTAGTGGAGTTTTTAATTAAAAATGATCAATTTCTAAAAAAAAATGTAATAATTAAATTAACAAATAAGTTAAAGTTTCAGCCAAAGCGGCTAATCTTTAACCAATAAAATGAATTTTAAACAAGGACGTTCAACTTTCAAACAAGTAGTAGATTTTTCACCATAAGAGATGAATTCTGAAGAAAAAATATAAAAGTAGATTCTTCAATTTAAAAAAAATAACTATCAACCAAAAATATTTGGAGTATTTTTTCTTGAGTTATATTAATTAATTAATTATTAATTCATCAAAAACCAACATCTTCGTATATATTTATATTAATTAGGTTCGCATTTAGGCGAAAAAACGTGAAAGTTTCTTCAAAACAGAGAAAAGAGTGTGATGCCTGCAATAAGAATGTAGAAAATAAATCTTAGATTCTAAGCTGAGATGAAAATTCTATTTGCAGGAAGACCAAGACTGGGGATTTGTTGCAATGGTACTGGATCGCCTCTTTCTTTACATTTTTATAACGGCCTCCCTCGTGGGAACAGTTGCGATTCTCGCCGAAGCTCCTGCCCTTTACGATGACACTAAAGCTATTGACATGGAATTGTCATCTGTCGCTCAACAACAACTCTTCCCAGGAAAAATGCTGGAAAAACTGGAAAACCTTTTACCTCGCTAATTTTAATTCTTCCAGCGAGTTCATCTTCTTACACGGATGGTTCACTCACTTCTAAAAAATCTATACAAACACAATACACTGCCTATATTCTCTCTATCTGAAAAAAAGATAAAATTTCTACTTACAACGGCTACATACCTATTAGTGCAAACCGAAACGTATATCAAACGATTTAAAACAAGTTAACTTATACAAAAAAAATTTTTTTAAAGATGTTCTTAACGACAGTAACCTGGAGTATTCGCTCAAGCGGACCGCGTGAACGGAATGATTACGTGATTGCGTGACTTTAAAGTGACATTACATGACATGGTCTGAAGTAAAGAAATATTTGAAAAACTGAGAAAAATTACAATTTTTCACACTTTTTCAAACATTTCAATGTGTGCCGAATGTTCAAAGATATATAAGGTTTAGATAATATTTTTGTGTTTATTATTCAAAGCATGCTTGAAAAGTATATGAAGAAGGGCCTAAAGGGTGTTCAAAATGCCTCGAATTTCACTAACACCGAGATTTGTGAAGTGTTACAGTGCGAATGTGCCAAAAGACGACATGTGGATGGTGACAAATTTTTTATCATCGAACGAATTTATCGCAGAGAGTCGAGAAGGAGAAATTCTCACGATTCCGACATATGATTGACAAATATATGAGGTTATTCTTGGAAAAATCTTAATCTCACGCATTTGAATGACAATATTCATTACTATCTTCTTTAGGTTTCATATTTTAATCAAAATTGTATTTTTAAAAAAGATTTGGTTATGACTGGCTGCTGCTTCCCGATATTTTTAAGTAAACGAATACAGTGAATTCTTGCCTATTCCAAGGGCCACAAAACGTAAACATTTGGGTATTTCAAGGCTAGAGGGGCCCCCATCTTTACTGCGAATCGTAGGGTGATTTTGTCAAGCGTCGTTCATTGGCTGCCCCGGCCTTGTCTCGATGCGCACGCTGTAAGCATGTGTACGTTCTGGCATTTGCGCATCATGCAAGCCAGTGTTTTTAAAACGTTTTCGTTGACATACGAACAGGTCAAAACATGGAGAACGATGGAAAAGTTAATTTCAAATCAATATAATAGAATCAAGAAACGACTCAAATATTTCGCGAAATATTGAGTATTTTAGCATGACGTCACGGTCAGGATAAGAGAGGTGGAAATGTCAGGAAGGTTACCATAATTGGTACATCCTTTCATGGGATTGCATACGCCCTTTTGAAAAAAATATTCTAAACGTAAAAGTAAGTTATAAATGCCTAAATATTAATATTTTTTGAGTTAGAATACATTTGCACAATTCTGTTTCATGCTTTTATCGGTTGAAGATCTTTCAGTTTCACGAAAGACAGCAAACTTCCAGAACATTGAGGTCAGAGAGTGGAACAGGACTGAGCAAATACATTCTACACTTGAAAAATTTTACTATTCGTACATTTATTACTTACTTTCATGTTTAGAATATTTTCTCAAAAAATCGAATGCATTCCCATGCCTTCATGCTAAAATACTTACTTCAAACCAACGAGGACTTCCCGCTCTTCGGGCCTGTTTGCAATTGGTTAGCCACTGACGCGAACGAGACCATACAGGGACCGTGGTGGGAGGTAGCGGAAATTGCGCCACTTGGAATATCCCGCCATTGGGGTCTTGCAATAGGTAAGCCTTGGAATAGGTGCGCCTTGGAATAAGCAAGAGTTCACTGTATCTCTGTCAGAAATCGTAAATTGAATTTTTGTCAGCTGTCTGCTAGATACATCGTTATTAGTCTGGAAGTCAATAGAGCAACTGCCGACCAATATTGTGATTGGTTGAGCAGTTTAAAGAACGTTCTCGTACGTATTTTTTAACTTCTTATTGATTCTGCATTCTGAAAATTTTATAAAAATAGATTTATAATTCCGAATGTTATAAGATGTTATAAGACGGCAGTTCTTAACGAGATTAGGATTCGCATTTGCAAAAAATTAAATAAAATTAGTTGAATAGAGTTTCATAGAAAATATCATGTTCCATAAAATCTATTTTAAAATGAACTGTTTGACCGTGGTTCTACTGGGAGCCAGTGTCATTTTCATAGATGGCAGTTTCTCCCAGTAAGACGGTTGTTCAACAAGTTCTTTGTTACATATATATTATTAGTATTTTATACCACATAACGTACATAAGTATTTCATGTAAGATGTATAAGATATAATCGTTCACATACAAATGTTCAGGTATCTGATATTAATAGCTTTTAATATTTTATATACTCAGAGATATTTTTTTTATAAAAATTAGTATCTAGAATAAAATGTTAAAGCAATGTAAAACAAGTTACAGCAATGTAAATAAAAAATTATGTGAGTTGTTAACTTATGATTTCATGCCTTCTCTGTCAATAGACAAAACTTTTAATGTCAAAGGCTATTCAGCCGATGTGTATTGTACTTTAATACCTCCTCTAAAACCACGGGTTCCTTTGATCAATGTATTCACTAGGAGAAGGTCCAAATTCATTTCATATCGTGCCCCATTTTCCATAGCCTCTATTCTGTTGTTCTCTATTCAAAGCTAAAATTTTAATACAGTAAAGTTCAATTTAAATTTGAAATACAGAATTACATGAAGAAAATCCTGAAGAAAATTATTTTTTTAAAAATTGTTGTCTACAGAGTTTATCAACTATATATTATGCTTTTCTAGATCTAGAGTGTCCTACCTTAATTTATTAATTGGGTTGAGTGGGGTATGGTGCCAGTGCGAAACACGGAGTTAATTTTTTTATACTTCTGATATAAATTGACTTTCTGAATAAAATAACATTAATCAAATCTTGCAACATTATATACGGGCCACAAAGGCCAAAAAATTCGGTGAAAATGATAACAGTGCGGTTACTTGATCGGTCATGTAGAAAAACCCAGAGAGTTATTTATTTAGTGAATCTCGTAATTTTAATATCGTTTAATTCATTCATGGACATACAATCCTACATATTTTTCTAGTTTATTTTCACAAATTAATAAGTCCTCAATTATATTCCTAGTGAGTGTTTTTTTTTAGAAAGGAACAGCTTCTTTAATCAATAATCAAATCTAAATTAAGGTCAATATTTACAACCAAATAGTTGAAATTTCAAATGAAATGGGGTGAATCTTCAACAAAAGAATGCATTTTTTACAAAGTATTATTATTCGGATGGGTAGAGCACTAAATGCCCATAGATTAGAAAAATTGATCGCAGATTTCGCAAAGAAACGAGATAAAGGTTTTGATTCGAAATCAGTCAGTCTGTACCAGAAAGGCATACACTAAGCTACAGGAGATGACATAACAATCTTCCAGTTCGAGAAATAATTCCCCAGATTTTTGTTTCTGAGGCATGCCAGTGCATCACATTCACAGAGTAAGCGATGAGCTATCTCCTCACGAAAATCACATTGTCAACAACAAGGGCTGTCTCTAACCCTCATGTCGGTCAAGTGTTTTCTCAGTCGGAAGTATCCAGTAAGCATCCCTACTATGAAATTAAGCTGTCTTCTTTCACCGTTCATGAGTTCATTAGTCCTCTTAGTACGTGTACCAGATATGAATTTCTTGGAATGCACCATTTTTTTGGTTCCCCTCCAATATCTCGCATGCTTATCCCAGAACCATTTATCAATAGCTCCTTCCGTAATTGCACGCGATATACCACAGTAGGGTTTAAGGCAAAACAGGGGCTGTGAAGTTCCCTTCCTAGTCAGTGCATCTACTTTCTTATTACCTTTTGTATTTCCATAGCCGGGAACCCAGATCAGACTAATCCGGCTTTTACCGACGACCGTGAGAATATCTTGAAGGCAACCCCAGACTAGTCTGCAAGCAAACTCTTAATACGTAAGAGCCTTAAGTGCTGCTTTACTATCAGAAGAAAAGTAGAAAGGTTGGCCTCCATAAATCCGCATAAAAGTTCCCTCTGGGCAAGATTTAATAGCTACTATTTCGGTATGGGAAACTGTAGGGAATGTACCCAGTGCTATTGTTACCTTAGCCCTCAGCTTCTTGCCCTACATTTCAGCTCCTGTTCCTGGTGTGAGTAATTCTTCCCTTTTCCCTTCATCATGATATTCTTCTCATTCAGGGAAGATGACCTTGAAGGGTTCTATGAAGGATAATTTCCTTAACATAACATTAGTTTGCATAGCGATAATAGTATCCTCGCATAGCATGCGCTTACTGATATCATATAGATGTGGAAGGGGTACATCTGATGTCCATTTTAACTTTCAGTTGTCTCCTCCACATCTTCCGAAAACAGATCTGGAGTTCTGTCTTCAAGTGTTACTTTAGTTTTTGGAAGGATCTTTATATTGATCCTATTCAACCCATAGTGAGGCCTGCAGTTGATCTTCTTGAGACTCTCGACTACTCCTAGCTCTCCAGTTATCAAAAGTTGGGTAGCTTGACTACCCGCCTTGACATCGATAACTTTCAATTCTCCTGTTTCCAAGGCCATGGATGGTCTTTGCTGTCGATCACTTTGATCTTAGCTCCCGCCCAGGGTTGTAAGCCGCCAACAGCTTCAATGAGCCAAGTTCGGAACACTTTATCCTCATCGATTTTCCCCTCTAATGCCGCTTCGATTGCTTTGGCCTGTTTGTCATCGAATTTGGTTATTGGAAACCCCTCGGCAACTATGACTACTTTCAGGTAACTTTGAAGGGCCTGGCTATAAGAGACTGTTAGACCTCTCAGCCGTATCTGCTCCTGTTCCCTGATTTAATTTAATGTGCTGCTATCAGAACGGGGCCTCTTTGGAGTCCCCATTTTGCGGCTTGTTGCGTCCGATTGATATATCAATTCACAGTAAAACCCAGGTATATAATTTATCTGAAGTTGGATAAAAACGTTGCAGACAATTGACAACTACAATTATCTGACGACAAATCATTTTTATCTGCCTCGTGATAAAAATTATCTGACTTCGGATAATTGTAGTTTGCAATTGTTTGCAGCGTTTTTATCGAACTTCAGATAAATAATATCTCTGGGATTTACTGTGTTGGCATCTTAACCTCTTCGTAACAGCTCCCGATAATTGAGCTCGTCGTGGTTTCACCTTTTGGTTTGAACCCCCGGCATCAGCATCGCACGTTGACCCACCTAAGTCCCTACCTAAAGCTACGTGAGGCTAGGCTGGTAGGTAATTGAACCTTAACAAATTAAGATGCATGAATATATAAATTTTTTTTAAAATAGTTGAATATTATAATAGATTTATTACTTTCACGATGATTCATTATAATAAATTTAAGTTTAAAATCTAGAATTTAAAATTTAAAGATTTTTCGGGTTTCTATCGTGTGCGAAACTATGAACGTTGCCGACGTTTCGTGAACATTGCAGTTCACTTTTTCAGGGCTGACCTGAAACTGAAGTTTCAGGTTATGCTGTTCTTATATATGTATTCTCTACGATGCCTGTGATTGGCCAGAGCGTCCCATGGTGGGGACAGGTTGGACTTGATTGGCCAATCAAGTCTTTTTTAAAAAATCCGGGAGGACGGAAAGCCAAATCGGATTAGTATTATATCCATTGTCCCTATTGATGTTATTAGGGTATTTCAAGATTTCGATTGCTTCTCTATGTTTTCTTGAAAATTTATTAGACGTTTTAGCGATGACGGTTGTTTTGTCAAATAAAATACTATGTCCTGTTTCGATATGATGCTCAGCTACTGCTGATTGTGTGAAATGTTTCAGCCTAACTCATAGTTTCGCACACGATTGAAACCCGAAAAATCTTTAAATTTTAAATTCTAAATTTTTAATTTAAATTTATTATTGTTGAATATTATACTTTTCAAAGATCAGTTTTCAGCCAAAACTGGAATAGTTGCATTTTCGAATATAAAAATCAATTTTCAGCCAAAAAACGAATTATAAAGAAGAAAGTCGCGGATAAAGTTCGGAAAAACATCTACCTCCAATTTGTCTGAAACTTTGTGTACCAATGTGTTTTCACTCGTTGATTACAAGAATGATAGCAAAAATACCCGCGAATTTGATTTTGAAGGTCAAAACCTCAAAAACACTATAAAGCTTATGTTTTTCCCGTTTATTTAATTATATTGAGAATTTTTAGAAAACCTTCGAATGAAAGTTCTTGATCTTCTAAAAATACACCTTTCATATGATATACAGTTTTTTGAAAAAAACCATGATTTTTTTAGAAGAAAAGGAAAATGTTGGTACCAAATCACCCCACCTCACGAGAGGTTAGAAAGGGGGAGGTATGCAACCTACATCATTTAAGTGGCAGGTCTCAGAGGTGCCTTTCCACCCTATACATGTGACGTTGAAAAAGGGGAGGGGTTTAACCAACTTTATTTCTGTAACTAATCACTGGGGTGCCTTCCCGCTCCCCACCCCCTACAAGACGCTGAAAAGGGGAAGGTATGTGACCTACATTATTCTCGGTGACCAGTCACGGGGTGCCTTTTCGCGCCCACGTGACATTGATAAAGAGTAGGGGTTTGATCAAAATTATTTATGTGACTAGTCATAGGGGTGCCTATTTTTCTCGAAAAATAATGGATTTAGGCGACAAGTTCAGGATAACATAAAAGACGTATTTTTGTCAAGGCTTCAACTTTTATTTGAGTCTTCTACCTTGCAAAACCAATATTTATCGAAATATTGTGAAAAAATTAGAAAAACACTTCTTTTGGGTATTCGGCCTTAAAATCAAATTTGCAGGTATTTCCACTGTCATTTTTGTAATCAGCGAGTCAAAATACGTAAGTATACCTAGCTTCAAGTCAATCGGAGGTAAGTACTTTTTGATAATGTTCCGAAAAGTACTTACCTCCTGGAGTTTTGGCAAAATATACTTGTTCGAACATTATCCCATTATTTTCGAAAAATAATGAATTCAGGCGATGAGATTTTAGGCCATAAAGTACTTTTTTTAAGGGCTTCAACTTTTATCTATGTAGCACTTTTTTCTCTCGAACCAACATTGATAGAAAAATAGTGAAAACATTAAAAAAGACCGTCTTTCGGCGTTTTTACCTTAAAAATTGAATTAGCAGGTATTTTCATTATTATTTTCGTAATCAGCATGTTAAAATACGTGGGCATACCTAGTTTTTAATCAATCAGAGGTAATTACTTTTCGGATCTGCATCCAAAGTTACATTTTCTACCAAAAAGATGGATTTTTCGCAAAAAAAATAAATTTTATACCAGAAAAGACCAATTTTCGACCAAATAGTTCAATTTTAATGCCAAAAAGGTGACAATTGCAACCAAAATATAACAGCTTCCAAGTACACGCTTAAATTTTTTAATGAGAAAGATTAAAATGTTACCAAAAATATCAATTTTCAACCAAATAGTTTTATTTTCTACAAAACTGCTGAACTTCAAAGCCAAAAAAAAGAATGCTTTACAAAACAATTAAATTTTTATTCCGAGAATTTGAATTTAAAAAATGTAGTCACAACCAAATAGTTGAGTTTACAACTGAAATTATAAATTTTTAACCAAAAACATAAATTTTCTCACGAACGACTTCAAATCTCAACCACGTAATTCAATTTTCAACCAAAAAAGGTGAATTCTAATCGAAAAAATGTAATAATTTATATTTTAACCAAGAACTATTTCAATTTTAATAATGAACGGTTGAATTTAACCGAACAGGACGAATTTCCAACCCAATACTTCAATCCTAACCAAAGCCAATTTATCTTCAATTAAACCGTTGCATTTGTAAGCAAAAAAGATGAATTTTCAATCCAAAGGGACAAATTTTATGTCTGTGAAGTTCGCACACCAACAGTTAAATATCCAACTTTCGTTTAATGGAATCGTTTATATGTCGTTAGGATGCCTTTGGAAGCCAATTTTTTTGTTTGGAGGGCAAAACTCAAAAAGATATTGAGTTTTCAAAATTGGAGTGCACACTCGCAAGCGGCGCCTTCTCAAGTGGTAGTGACCTTCTTTGGTCAGCCGTATCCTTAAATATAAAATGGTGTGTCACCGCGAGATATATGGTACCGGAACATACCAAAAATTTGGAAAATTTTAGGATTATCATCTCCGTATATTTTCAAAGCTTTCAAAATTTTCAAGACGTTCAAAATTTCTAAAATGTTCAAAATTTCTAAAATGTTCAAAATTTCGGAAATTATCAAAATTTCTAAATTTCAGTTTAGTTCAGAAGAAGATTAAAGTTTGACAAGTTTCGAGCTTATTGAAATTCTATTATTATGAAGATAATAGAATATTAACGGGTTATCAAATAAAAAATCAAATCAAAATCAAGGTTATCAAATCAAAATAAGACATTTTTGACATAATTGCGACACCGTGGTACTATTTTTCATGACAAATTTTATGTTATTATTATATAATACGGTATGTATATGCAGAAGCAAATATAAAAGAGATTTTGAATGAATATATGAAATAAAAATTAAAATTGAACACATTAATGCGAAATAATCACAAATCTCATTTCGACTGCGTGTCGTAGCCCAATTTTATGTTGTATTTTCGAAATTGATTTCTTGTAACACAGGTATGGTTTCTGCTTATATGAAGGAATTTCAGAATGGTTATATCTATTTTTGTATGAATTTAGAAAATTTTGGGAAGCTCTAAAATTTGTGAAATCTATGGTAAATATGTTTGATAAAAGTTTTTGAAAACAACAGAACTTTTAAAAATTTGAGAGTTTTATAGAAATTTGATAAATTATGAAAATGATAGAATTTTCTAAAATTTAGAAACTTTAAAAAATAAAAAAAAATTGAAACCATTATAAATTAGGAAATTTTCCATAAATTTTGAACATTTGATAAATTTTGATAATTTTATCAATTTTTAAAAAATTTGATAATTTTGAAAATTTCAGATATTTCAGAAACTTTGGTAATTTTATAAATTTCGAAAATTTGAGAAGTTTTTATACTTTTAGAAATTTTCAACAGTTCCGAAATTTTGATCATTTCAACCATTTAAATCATTTTTGAAGAATTCAGATATTTTAGAAATTTTCAAAATTTCGAAATTTCAGGAATTTTGGTAAATTTCGAAATTTTTTGAAACTTTATGATGATTCTATAATTTTGGAAATGTTGACAATATTGAAAATTTAAATTTTTGATCATTAATTTCAGAAATTTGAATGATTTTAGAAATTTTTAACATTTCATAAAATTCAAAAATGTTAGAAAGTTTGGTGAGTTTGAAAATTTTGAATATCTTACAATTTTCAGAAAATTCTTAGAAAATTTCCCAACTTTTAGAAAATTTGGGAAAATTGAACCTTTTGTAAAACACAGAAATTTTGATAATTTTTATAATTTCAGAAATTTTGAACATTCTAGAAATTTTGAACATCTTAGGAATTTAAAACATTTGTTATATATACGGAAATTTAGATAATCAGAAAATTTTCAAATTTTCTGGAAAGTTTCGGTACCGCAGTTTTCCCGTTGACACGTCATATTTAACTACACGGCTGACCAAAGAAGGTCACTATCACTTGCGAAGGCGCCGCTTGCGAGTATGGTGCTAATGACTTCTTTATCCGACAACTCACGCAATTGCATCGTCCAAACGTCAAAAGTGAACTTCCAAACGTACCCTAGCGAAATCCAAAAGATAGGTAAAAAAAATTCGAAAAAAATTAAAATTTGTTCCGCAGCGTGAAGGTAGCACTCCAATTTTGAAAACTCAATATGATGTTAAAAAAAATCAGTTAAATTTCTGACCATAACCAACCAAAAAGAATGAAATTTTAAAGAAAAATAATAAATATTTCACCAAATATAGTTGAATTTTCTTATTATTTGCTATTAATGCAGTCCGGATTTGAACGAAAATACGAGAAAGAGGAGGAATTTATCGAAAATAGGAAAAAAAAGAGAAATTCTTGTTTAGAAGTCTGCCCGCCGCGCGGGCACATTCTTATCGCGCGCCTTGCTTACGCCTTGCTTACGATTTGAGCGCGTCTAGGGTGCGCGTCTGTCGGATCTCGCGCTTCGCGCCCGGTTTTTTGTGCTTTCCCCGCTGACAACTGTAATTTGGTAATTGTGAATTCTCTTTTGTTAATGCTTCTTCAGGTTTGACGAATACATTCTGATAAAGCGCCTCGCGCTTCACACTCGATTAGAGAATGTCCAAAACGAAAAATTTGTTGTATTAAATGGAACTATATTATATATTAAATATATTGTATACTAATTTCTGTGCATAGGTGCGGGACATCGAGAATTGACGGAAACTGGTTAGGTCCAAATTTACATGAATCTAATAGCTTCCACCACAAAGCATCTTTATCTCAGAATCTCAAGACTCATAAAACCTTGATTTAAAACACTCATCGTAAGGAAAAAATCTGGAAAGTTTCGCAAAGCAAAGCGAAGAGCCAAGTGGATGCAAGGCACCGCCGATATAAATAAAAGAAAACGTAAATGCCGAATGCTGGATGATTTTTTTTTTTTGCTTTCTTATGGGATTCTGCGCGCCAGGGGATAAATCCTCCCTGACGGGACATGAGAATGGGGTCCGCGCACGCGCATTCGCCTATTGATCTCGAAAACCACCCCATATACAGCCTCATCCGACGGGCAGTGGTCCACCGGCCGCAACCAACTAATAACAACCCTGTCCCCTTTTTCTTCGAGTTTTCCGCAGATTTTTTTTGAATGGTCCCAGTATTGCGACCAATGGTTAGCCTCCCAATTATGCCAAAATCTCTCTCCTGGCAAGAACCCATAAGGAGAAAAGAATGAATGTGTATGTAGTAAGAATAGATGTCACTTGTCGAAGAAAACAAGACCAAACCTGCAAAATGTGTTCTGAGTTCCTGAAGAGAATTCAATAAGTTAAAATGAGCTAAAGAATGTGATTGATTTTTGAATCTCCGAAAAAACAAATTTGAATTGAGGCAAAAATGTTATACAATCCTTCTGAAGAAAATTGCAGCTTTCAAGTTAGCTGCTACGTCCATACGACGGGTGCTAATTAAGTTGTTTATCACCTGCATTCTGGTGAATTTTTAGAGGTAAGATCCATCAAAGTAATTGAATTCCTATCTTTTCCACACCTAGGTAAGCATGGTTGGTCTGCCCTAGCAGATACTTGGTTCACATTTGGGTGGCAAGTTTCTACTATTATATGCTTAATTTGCCCCAAGTGCCAACTTCAAAAAAAAATTTGACAAAAGTCATAGAAAAATTTTTGAAAATAAAAATAATAAATTGTTCTCGAAAATGGCTTAATCAATGCCGGTGGTTCAAATATATAGTGCCAGATAGTACAGCGAGACTTAAAAAAATGGAGAGTCAATTTTGGAAATTAGAAGGGAATAAACACAATTTTCGGAATTTTGAATACATGTTTTTTCAATTAAAGCTTTTTGGTAACGTCGCAATTTTTTTCTTATAATATACTCATCCCCTTTGTAACAACACATATTTTTGCGAGCATGTTCCCAATCGTATTCCACAGTTAAACACACACATTGCTTTGTTAGTTTCTACAAGGTAGCCACCCCTGGTACATTTAACGAACCCTGTCCCAACTGCCTTTAACTAAAACAGCCGCAAAAATTCAAATCAAAAATAGTCACACCAGACAACTATCCAAGAATCTATTAGATGTCCTGATACCTCTAATAATATTCGACAGGACAAAAAACAATAGTAATAATAAATAACCCCTACAGCAAACCACCGTACATTAAGCAAACCCCATCCAAGCTGCCTCCGACTAAAGCAGCCGAACAAATTCAAAATAAAAAATAATCACCTCAAACACCTGGGGTGTACCCCAAGCACCTGGCGAAGGTATCGCAGATGATTATTTTTTAATTTGAAATTTCTTTGATTTGGAAATGTGCTTGGGGTAATTATTTTTAATTTAAATTTTTGTTGTTTGTTTTAGTTGAAGGCAGCTGAAACGGGGCCGGTTTATTGTACGAGGGGTGGTTTTTTGGGGCTGTTTAATATTATTTTAGGGAGCGCTATATCTACTAGAGGCTTAGGATTTTTTATTTCAAATTTTTGACTGCTTTTGTGGAATGCATCTGAGATGGTGTGTGTTAAATGTACTAGGGGTAGTTCGTGGATATTGCTGAATATTACAGTGGGGATGAAGGTATTAAATAAAGTCTTGAAAAGCTGTCCTGGGTGAAACAAATTTTTTGCAGTTTAATATTATTGTAAGGAAAGATTTCTAATGAAGTATAGGGGAGGTGCTTGGTGTGACTATAATTTTAATTTCAAACATTTTTGACTGATTTAGCGGAACAGCCGAGATCGGGTTTGTTAATTTTACTAAGGGTGGTTTTTTTGGGCCGTAGAATGTTATTGTAGAAATGGGGACATCTACTCAGGTCTTTGGAAGGTGTTTAGGGTGATTATTTCTAATTTCAAATATTTTTGGCAGTTTTAGTGAATTCCAGCCGAGATGGGGTTTGCTAAATGTATTCGGGTGGTTTTTGGAAGTTGTGCAATATCATTGCAGGGATGAGGATATCCACTAGTCTTTGGAAGGTGTTTAAGGTGATTGTTTTCAATTTCAAATTTTGTCGGTAGTTTTAGTAGAAGGCAGCTGACATAGGGTTTGTTAAATGTACTAGGGTTTACTTTTCGAGGCTGCTGAGTATTACAGTGAGGACATTAATTTTGAATCTTTTCAAAATTTCTCTTTAAAAAACATCTCTTTAAATATCTCAATTTTTTCTGCATTGCTAAGTGTTCAATTGCTATTTAAACATCAAACTTTAACAATCTCCCTTACAAATTGAAAATTTTCAAAATAAAAAGTCCTTTTTAATTTTCATAGAAATCGTAAGAAAAATTTGTTATTGTTATAAAACCTTTCACAATCCCCAAAAAGCTTCAAAATTTTTTTTCGAAATCTGAAAAAATTTACAATTTTTTAAAATTATTTGAAATCATTTCCAAATTTACATTAATTTTGAATCTTTTCAAAACTTCCCCTGAAAAAAACGTCTCTTAAAATTACTCGGAGTTTTTCTAAATTCCTAAGTTTTAAGTTGCTATTTATACATCAAAATTTGAAAATGTCACTTACAAATTGAAAGTTTTTAAAATAAGTCCTTTTCAATTTCCCTAGGAATCGTAAGAAAGTTTTTTTTTATGAAACCTTCCAAAATTCTTAAAAAGCTTATATATTTTGGATCCAAACCTGAAGGAATGTACATTTTTTTTAATTATTTGAAATCATTCCAAGATTTACATTAATTTTGAATCTTCTCAAAACTTCTCTTTAAAAAAACATATCTTGAATTTACTCGACTTTTTCTAAGTTACTAAGTGTTAAGTTTCTATTTATACATCAAAATTCAACTATGTCACATACAAATTTAAAATTTTCAAAATAAATCAATCAAAATAGTAACATTCAACGTTCAAATAGTCCGGTTTTAAATACTTGATTTATAATCGTTGTTTTATATGAAAAGCAAAATATTTCTACTACTTAAATAATTGTTCTTTTTTCTAATTAACATTTTTTTAATTTTAATCTTTCAAAAATGAAATTTGTTATACTGAAACAGTATTTGAATAGATTGAATTATTTTGACGTTTATGTTTGTTCAACTACTAAGGATTTCGAATTGTAACAATTGAATTTTTAAAGATAAAACCTGTAAACTCTTTAATTTTTGACGGATTAAGAGTCATTTTGAGAAATCAATTATTGTTAACTTTATAAAACTTAAAGTATGGTTCGATTGAACAAAAAATAATAAATTTTAATTACGGTTGATCAACTAAAAACGTTTTTCATACAAAAAATTTAATTCCAACCCCTTTTCATTTTTAATTGTTTAAGTCGTCAATACTATATTTTTAAATTCTTGAAATTGACCACTTAATTCATAGAAGAAGTTTATGATTGAACTTAAAATTTTAAAAAAGCTAAAATCGTACTTATTTTAAATTTCTATATAATTTCTCAGAAAAGAGAAAAGATAGAAAGATTATTTCAAAGTACAATATGTCATCATGTGACATATTTTCCCGGTCACCAATACTTCCAGGTCCGGTTTTCTCGGTTTCCCGGACCAGTAGCCACCCTGAGTAACTTTCATACGTCATCTTCAATGTTTAATTTAAATTATTCAACTAATTACTACTAATTACTCGATTTCAAATTAATTATTTTTTAAATTATATCAATATTTTTCTATTTTCAATTGGGAATTAAAAGCTTCTCATTCCCGTTGATTGAAAGTTAACATTTTTAAATACAAGTTTTGTCAAGTGTCTTCCAAATATATATATATAACCTTCAAAATTGAATCAAATTGGGCCCTCCTCAGTAAGTTCACATTTTTTCTCGCAAACGCTAGTATATTTTACATTTAGTATACTTAGTATACTTTTTTCCTCCACTCAATTCTTTCTAACGACGAGTCATAATTGTTCGTACAGTGGATTTCAGAATCTCATATTATTCCTACGAAAGTTTGAAAAAATTGTTTTAAACTTTCGAATTAATTACGTTCATGTCATCTTGGAATTGCTGGTTTACTTTGATACACTTAATATTAAATATTCACACTTTTTATGCTATATAGTGCAACGCTTCTTTCACTTATTGTAACAAAAATATGAAACTCGCCAGTTGAAAACCACTATATCAAATTTTGGAACGCATCACTTCTTTCCGTGTTTCGATATTGTAGAATACTAAAGTTTCAAAGACTTTTATCATTTATTCAAATGGAAAGTCTCTCAGTGAAGTATGTAATACAACTAATAAGTACGATAATCTAGAGTAAAGTGATAGGTTCCATCAACTAGATAGTAGCCCTGTTTGAAATGTCGGATGGAACCTGGTTAGAACCCGGTTAGAAGTGGGTTCTAACTGGCCATAATCGGTCTCTAACCGGATTTTGTCCCCGGGTTGTAACCGGTACCTAACCAGTATCAATCCGGCATACTGGAATATTTGTACCCGATTCCTCACTGTAAAAACAATGGTTCCATTTTATTTGAGCATCATTTTTTTAGCGTCCTGTTATAATACCAAATCGTCTTTTTTTTAAGCCTTCGTTCGTCCTATTTTACTTTGCTAACTTCAGATTGAAAAGTGGTAAGTACTAGCGAACTAAAATAATGCACAGGGCAATTGTTTTAATTTCTTGCAACTTCATGCTTAAGAGAAACAGAGAACATTTGAAACAGAAAAAATTTGATTCTCACTTCGGTCCTGTTTCAATCCAAAAAAGTTGTACTAAAACGTCATTTAGTGACATCAAAATGAAGTGGCATTAGAATAAAGACACTCGAGACTATATTTCTGCAGGGCTGTTTCAATACCTGAAACTAGTCTTGAAATGATACTTTTTTTTACAGTGCTAACCGGTTCTTAAACGGCCCCTATCCTAATTTCATCCCCAGATTGTAACCGTCACCTAATTGGCTTGTAACTGGGTCCTCATAATATTTCCACCAGTTTCTTAAACGGCCTTAACCGGTCTTCAACCGGATTTTGTCCCCGGGTTGTGACCGGCATCTAACCGCTTTCTATCCGGCATCTTGTAATATTTGTACCCGATTCCTAACCAGTTGTTTACCAGCCCCCATACAAATTTCGACCCCGGGCTGTAACCACCACCTCACTGGTTTGTAACTGGGTCCGCATAATATTCCTTTTCGGTTCTTAACTGGCCCTAACCGGTCTTTATCTGTATTTTTTCTCCGGGATTGTGACCAGCACCTAACCTATTTCTAACCGTTTCAATATATAATACCTGTTTTCGATTGTCGGATAGAAACCGGTTAGGACCGGTTAGAAGATTTTTGAAACATTTTCTGTTAGTATTTCCCATATAAGGACCGGTTAGGATCCGGTTGCATTCCAGATATTGAAATCGAGACCAGTTAAAAACCGGTCAGATACGGTTAGAAACCAAATGGGTTTCTACCCGGTCCCTATTTGGTTTCTGAATGGTTTTCATCTGACATTTTAAGCAAGGAGGAACAACTACCGTCGAAGCCAATATAAATAAAATGGTTTCACTAAATGAATAGCATTGCTTAATACTATTCATAAACTGATATTATTCTCACAATGAACATATTTCATTTATCGTGCACATTTGGTATATGTAGCATGGACGTGTATGGCGCATGTGATAACACACAAATAGGATCGAAAATACAGGTGTGAAGTAAAACCTATGCAAAAGCATATCTATGATTCTGAATGATGCTCATTTGAGAAAGCCATGATTTAAAAATTAGAAGACACCTCGTTTCAATGGAATGGAATCGCATACTTTGTAAACAGAATAATTTTTTTCAACTGTGAAGTACCATTGCGATCATTCTGGCGAAAATATATGTTGTTACTGAGGAGACAGCTGTGATATCTTTCACAATATATATTTAAACCATCGAAATTGATTCAGTCCTTTTTTCGATTCTTCCAAATTTTTGTATTACTTTTGTAATCAAAAAAATTTTAAGTTGGCACTTAGGATAAATCAGTCTGATAATGGTGGAAACTTACCACCCAAATATATATATTTGGTTTATGAACCAAATATCTACTAGGGCAGACCAACCATGCTTACCCAGCTATGGCTTTTATGTCTCGCGATTATAATTGAGAATGCGCAATTAATTATAGTGGTTTCAAAAACTGTTGCACATGATTTATTTTAGAACATCCCTTCTTTTGATTGTTTTCATCTTTCCTTTTGAATTTCACAACACTAAGAACTAAAAATTAATATTGTATTTTATGAGATGGAAAGTACTCGGAAACCAATCTAGTAACGCCCGTTTGCTGCCGGGCTCAATTATGGAACGAATTAATTGAAGTTCAGAACGCGACTAATTAACCCGGTTGCGACAAAGAGAAATTAATTACGTATAATGTGCACAGGATGCTGCTGATGGAATTACGAATTTAGTTCGCATATCGTCGCGTCGGGGCCGAAGGAAAATAAAGATGTTGAGAGAGTTCCTTCTGCTTATCGCGGCGGGCTTCTGCTTGGGAAATCCAGATGCCAAGAGACTCTTCGACGATCTACTTTCGAATTACAATCGTTTAATTAGACCCGTTTTAAACAATACAGACACCATTGTCGTCAAACTGGGTCTTCGACTGTCTCAACTTATAGATCTGGTAAGCGCAAGTTTCTTATAGAAATTTGAATGAAATACACTGAAAAAATGTATCCGTAAAAAAGTCACGAAATAGTAGCTATAGGTATCGGATATAAGAGAAATTCATCGGATATTGATGTATTTTCGTAAATAATCTGCGAACTTTGACAAAGAATTGACGAACTCGATCTGAAAATTCTAAAATAGTCAGTTACTGTTTTACAAGGATCGCAGAAAATGTATCTGGGACTTATTAAAAAGTATTATCACTGAATATCAACTAATACAAAATTTAGAAACTCATTTCTTTATTAACATTTTATTGATTTAACTTTCAGACAAAAGAAACACATATTTTTGCTTCTTTCATTTTCCGAGGTGATTCTGTTAAATAAAGCATTTTCTATTCCTCAGTTATCAATCAATCTATAAAAAATACCTGACTTATTTCAAATGCAATTAGCCAATCAAGAATTAAGAAACTTTTCCAATTTTAGAATCTCAAGGATCAGATTTTAACGACAAACGTCTGGTTAGAGCATGTAAGTTTCAACATATTTTGAAGTAATTCATCACAACTAAAGTTTATAAATCCTCCAAAATGGAATCAATAGTAAAAAAATTATTACAATAAAAATTTTTTAGGAATGGCAGGACCACAAATTTCAGTGGGAGCCAGCAGAGTATGGTGGGATAAGAGAACTATACGTTCCAAGTGAACATATATGGCTACCGGATATTGTTCTTTACAATAAGTACGTAATTATTTATTCTTATGAACTAATATTAACAGAAGAAAAGGAAACTTTCATCAAACCCTTATTACATTGCATTTCGATAAAAAAATCTTCTAAGTATTTGTGTTTAACCATAAAAAAATGAAAACTGTGAATATGTAAAAAATTTTCATACCTAGATTCCCAAAAATGTTTCAATCTTTTTGCAGCGCCGATGGTGAATATGGTATAACAACAATGACAAAAGCTGTCCTTCATTACACTGGAAAAGTAGTATGGACACCACCAGCTATTTTTAAGTCATCATGTGAAATCGATGTCAGATACTTTCCTTTCGATCAGCAAATCTGCTTCATGAAGTTTGGATCTTGGACTTACGACGGATTTCAAGTAAGAAGAACCTACAATTATACCATTTCGGCCTTTATTTAATATTGACTGAATGCAATAACATTTCAAAACCAGAAAATTCCATCTAGAAATAGTTTTACATTGCAAAAATAGTCATGAATCCTACAGTTTTTCTTGTAGCTCCTTAGATCTAATAACAATTATTCCACATTTTACTCAAAACGAAACTAAGCGTCTACCAAAAAGGGTTTCGTAGCCCATTAAGACATGAATTAAGTCGTTCACTTCAAATACTCTCCTGCCATCTCCGCACTCCCTTACCAGCTTCTGCAAACTCGCTTCCCCACCCTACTCGCTCTCATTTCACTACTAACGGACACCCGACTGAAACTATAAGGATTTCTACTTGGGGCTACGAATAACGATTTTTAAATAAAATATATTCGAAAGAAGACCCAAAATTGCAAAAAATTAAAAAATGATTGAAATCACGAGTAAAATCATATATCGAATCCATCCCAATTGGAAACAAACCCAGACATTTTTTCTTTCTCTAACTTTGAAAACTCAACAAATTCATCCGAACTATATACACAGTAATCTGATCAACAGGTCAGATTTTTAAGAAAGGGTATGAATACTGACTAAATATTTAAGCTTTTCTAAGAAAGGCAGCGAACAAGTTAGAATTTAAATAAGTTTTATTGACGAAAAAATACAGATGGACATCTACTTCCCGTCTCCTTACTTCTCCTACTGCCCCTCTCCAAACTCCCTTACCTATTTCCCCAGACCTACTAATCCACACTTCCCTACTACCCTTCTCCTCCCCTCCCTTACTACCCCATCCTTCTTATTCACTCCCCTCCCCTCACTACCCCTACTTCCCCTCCCCACCTTCTGCCGTCCCATCATCTCTTCCCCTTTATTCTCCGTCCCACCTCTCCCCTCAATTCCCCTACTTCCCAATCCCTCACTTAACTACTACCCCTTACAAACCCTTCAATTACCCTCCCGGGAAAAAGTACAACGGACGGACGGACATCCTAATAAAACTACAAGGGTTTCTGCTGGGGGCTACGAAACTCTAATAAATTTTTTTAAATAGAATCACTTCTAAAGAAGACCCCAAAGTTACAAAAAAAAATCAAAAAATGATTAAAATCTTCTCTCGAATCCATCCCGTTCGGTAGCTCACCCAGAAACTTTTTCTTTCCCAAACTTTGAAAACTCAACGAATTCAGCCAAACTACATAGCAATCTGAACGACAGGTCAGATTTATAAGAAAAGATAAGAATACCGATTTAAAGTTCAAACTTTCCTGAGACAGACAGCGAATGAGATAGGATTGAAATAAGTTTTATTCCCGAAAAAAAAACAGATAGACTTGAAGCACAAGGATTCGAACGAGGGCGACGACAAAGTGGAAGTTGGAATCGACTTAACGGAGTATTATCCAAGTGTCGAGTGGGATATTCTGAGCGTCCCGGCAGAACGACATGAAAAATATTACTCCTGCTGTCTTGAACCCTATCCGGATATTTTCTTCAACATCACCCTCAGACGGAAGACTCTCTTTTACACGGTGAACCTAATTATTCCCTGCGTCAGCATCTCCTACCTTTCGGTTCTAGCTTTCTATCTGCCAGCGGATTCAGGAGAGAAGATCGCCCTCTGCATCAACATCCTTCTTTCTCAAACAATGTTTTTCTTACTCATCTCTGAAATCATTCCCTCGACATCGCTGGCTCTACCTTTGCTAGGAAAATATCTCCTATTCACGATGGTTCTAGTAGGACTCTCTGTGGTCATCACCATCATCATCTTGAACGTGCATTATCGAAAACCGAGTACACACAAAATGGCTCCTTGGGTGAGGAAAATTTTCATACGACGATTGCCGAAGCTGTTACTCATGAGAGTTCCTAAAGATCTACTCAAAGATCTTGCAGCTCACAAGATTTTTGGACGACGGTCAGGCAGCAAGAAGGATAAATTTAAGGATGCTGTGTCAGCTGCTGTTCAATCCGCTTCCATTGTTTCATCGCCGGACTCCATTCGTCATCCACGAATAGGAGGTAATAGTAAACAATTATTTTTTTAAATATTGGAATTCGATACCTCCGTTGGTTGAAAAAAAAATCTCTCTGACTGTGCGTCTAAAACGACCACTCTGGTATACCTACATGGCAAACTGCAGACTGGTTTCGTAATTAATATACTCTCTGATTTAGTATATTATTTAGAATTAGATTGAAATCACTTGAATTCAAGAAATTCAGAGACATCAAGGAATTTAGAGAATTCATGGTATTTTGCGAATTCAGAAGATTTAAGAAATGTAGAAAAATCAATTAATTATGTGAATTCAAGGAATTCAGAGAATTCAAAGAATTCGAGGAATTCAGAGAATTAAAGGTACTCAAAGAATTCAAGGTATTCCGATAATTCAGAGGGTTCAAGTGATGTAAGGAAGTCAGCGAATTCAAGGAATTCGAAGAATACAAGGAATTCCGAGAATTCAAGGAATTCGACGAATTTGAGCGGCTGAGAATAAAAAGTGGAAATATCTCGCAGGTGAGTAAAACGCAGCTATAGAAAAGTGCCTGAAAAAAATTGGACATAATTTCACGTCTGTAAAAAGGAGTGATAGAACACTGGCAGTAAAAAGTAGACAACGGTTTGCCGGCCCCCACCACTTTCCCATCTGAGAGCAACACATGCAAACGTAGCGAGTCGGTGAGATGGCTCTGTTACGCGTTGCGTCGGCCATCCTCGTGTACTGCCGAAAATGCACGAGCACGAACCTATGGCTCGGGCCGAGCCGAGCTCGCCCGACTTCACGATTCGGTTTCGTTGCCTATTGTGAGGTTTGGGTTGATTTTTGTTTTCAAAAATTCACACCTAAAGGAAAGGCTTCAAATACATGTAATGAAGACTTGAAATATTTAATGATTATGTCTTTCAGGAATTCTTATGGAATATTTTAGACGATCTGATTCTACAGGGAATAAATTATAAGACACTGGAGGTTTATATATAGTTCAAATATATTGAATATTGATATGGGATTTTAATATTAGGTTAATAATATCTATCACTTTCAAGTGATTTAATTTTTCAATCGATTTTAAATATTGTAAAGTTAAAATGATAATAAATAATTATTATTTTTAATTTATTAAATTAATCAACATTCCTAATAAATAAAAACTTTATAAAACCTTCAATATCTTAAAATATTTATCCTACACTCATGTACGTCATTTTTGCAAATTCCCAAAAACTTTCTCCTGAAGATTATATTTTTAGTTATAAATTTTATTATTTGGTTGAAAATTCAACAATTTTCTTTGAAAAAAATAATTTTTTCGAAAATTCAACTGTGTTGTTAAAGATTCGTCTTTTTGGGTTGAAAATTCGACTATTTTTGTATGATATTGATCTTTTGTTTAAAATATATATTTTGTTGCTGATAAGTCCACTGAAATATTTTTTGAAAGAAAAACATTTTTTTTGAAGATTTTTCTTTCTAATTTAAAAGTTTATCATCTTTTAGTAGAAATATTGCATCTTTCTTGGACAAAAATGCAACTGTTTTGTTAAAAATGTAACTATTTCCTAGAAAATTCACTTTTTGTTTAAAATATGTATTTTTTCTGTTGAAAAATCTATTGAAATCCTTTCGGATGAAAATTCAACTCTTTTTTGAAAATTTGTCTTTTTGATTTAAAAATTCACCTATTTTAGTAGAATTTTCTTTTTTCTTGGACAAAAATGCAACTGTTTACAATTGTTATTTTGGTGTTGGAAAGTGAACTGGAATCTTCTTTGGATGGAAATTTAACTACTTTTTGAAGTTTTTTTTTTTAATTTATCTGTTTTAAAAGAAATATTTGATCATTCTTGAATAAAAATGCAACTGTTCAGTTGAAAATTCAACTCTTTTTTTAAATTCGTCTTTCTGATTTCAAAATTCACCTG
>CAKNXH010063399.1:42602-66226 GCA_932178445.1 Andricus quercusramuli
TTTTACTCACCTGCGAGATATTTCCACTTTTTATTCTCAGCCGCTCATTTGAGGAATGCGGTGAATTCGAGGAATTCAGTGAATTCAAGAAATTTAGAGAATTAAAGGTACTCAAAGAATTCAAGGTATTCAAAGAATTCCAGGTTTTCAGAGAATTCAAGGAGTGTAGAGAATTTAGGGAATTTCAAAAATACAATAAATTCAGCGGATTCAAGAAATTTAAGTAATTTAGAGAATTGAGATGGTTCAGAGAGTTAAGGGAATCAGGTAGTGCAGATAATTTAAGGAATGCAGAAAATTCAAAAGATTTCAAGGATGTTAAAAGAATTGAGAAGAATCTGTCAGTTTAAAAGCATTTCAAGTAATTCGTAAAATTAATAAAAATACAAGAAGTTCAACAGTTCAATAAGAATACAAAGGAATCAGTGTGAATTCAAAATAATTCTAATTAATTTACTAATCCAGAGAGTAATAATTACAGAACCTGTCCGCTGTTTGTTTGACGTACTCCGAGAGAAGTACACTCCGAGAGAAGTTTTTTCAGCATGGAGGTATCGAATTTATAACTGTGACTAGATAATATATATTAAATTGTACTCATTATTCTGCATTATTGCATATTTCGAGTTCATTAATTTCACAAATGTTTTGAGTTCTCCAGATTGGACTTTTATAATTCCAATGAAATTCTTGTAAATTATTAAAGAAACGACAGTAAAATTTTAAACCGTTGCAGAATTAATCCCAAATGGTTAAGAATATTTTTCAAGCGTAAAATTACATTATGGACGAGAAATAATCAAATTCGTCGAAGGAGAGTCTTGAAAAGACTCTATTTAATTCGAAAGAGCTACAAATAATTACATATTTAGAATAAAAATGAAAAATAAACATTTTATTATTTCAATTGGTCAAAAAAAACTCATTACTGAAAAAAAATAATGTAAGGAGCGACATTTTTATCTTAAAAAATGGTTTCTGCTTTTTTTGTAGATCATAACAATTTTTGCATTCATCATTTTTTTATCCATTTAAATTATTTCTAAATTTTAGCACTTTCAAATTACATATTCGCACTTTCATCATAATTAAACATCAAATTTGAAAGATCTTCCACAATATTTAAATACCTTAAAAGTGAAAGATTGCAAAAGATGAAGACAAACAAATCAAGATTTCAAGATGAAATTTTCTCTGTTATTTTAGATTGTGGTTGATAGAAAATAAAAATGTCAAAATTCTTTGGATTTGGTTGGTTTTGCAGATCAAGTTTTTTAATTTCCAAATCTAGATTTCTGGAAACTATGAAGCCATGCTAATTTCAATCAATTAATTAATCAATCGCTGAAAAAATATTAAAAGATACCTCCATGATATCATTTTTTAGATTAAATAAATTTAGAACTTTCCGTTTGTAAATTTAAATTATTTTTATATTCGAGCCAGTCCAAAAATCCTTGACAGATGAAAGCTTAAAAAATAAAAACCTTCTGAGTTGTAATGATTCCAGACTTTCCACAATCATAAGCTTCAACAAATGATAGATTATTTATCATTTATAATCGTTCAAAATTAACGTGCATACACCGAAAGATTTCTAGATTGAATATTCTATAATTTCTAGACAGAACTAAATTTTGAACTTTTTAAGTTAGCATAATTCAAAAATTAGGCAAAAAAAGCATCCAATATTGGAATTTTTAGAATTTTAAAGTTAGACGTATTTGTTTCAAAAACGTTCAGTTGTTTGAGAAATTTCAGTTTTTTCAAAGTAAAGTCTCATAATGGTTGATGCCTTTAGATGTTTAAAGTTTTAAATTAAACATTGATAGGATTTGAAATTCAAGAGCTTTCAAATCGTAAGCCTTCCAAAATGTAACAGTTGTTTATATCTTGAAAATTTAATTTATGAAAATTTTGAAATCTAGATGATTAAAAATCATAACTTTTGTCAGAAAAAATTCAAAATTCAAAAGAACAAAACAAAAATTCTAGAGTGTATAGCCTCTACATTTTTAAGCTTGAAGGAATTAAAGTTTTCAAATTTAGATTTGTAAATGTAAAACTTTTAAATTTACAGGCTTCCAAAATTACTATTCAACTGCTGTCTTTGATAATATTATTTTCTCGCTTTGATCCCACGAAACGTTAAACCTTTTTAAGTTGGCCGTGACTACGTGTACCGAAATTTCGGTACAAATAGCCAGAGTTTTCGGTACAAATAGTCGGATTTTTCCAATACGTGTAGACACTCCCTTTTTAATTAAACAAAAAATTTAACGGTGAGAAAAGAACCATAAGTTCAATATTTATGCAGCAATAAAATTATGCAATCTTTCATTTTTTAGAAAATTCCCTTTTTCTAGCATAACACAATCCGCTCGAAATTACAAACATTCTCCTGGTTTTTCAGGGAAGTACATAGGGCAATCGGTACAATGATTGGCCCCTTTAAACAATTATTATAACAAGTTTCAAAGTATAGATTTGTTGAGAAATACACGCAAATAAAACTACTAATAAGTAGTGCATTGTAAACCGATAACAATATTTCACTATTTAATAATAATTTTATTTTTAAATATATTTTTTCAAAGTATATTTCAAGGCAAAGGCCAATCATTGTTGGGGAGGCCAATAATTGTACCAATAACCTTACTACAGTTTTGACGATTTTCAGATAATGCTGTTTGAGTGATTTTGAGAAACCATTCAGGAAGATTTTATGAAAGATTTTATACATTCATAAAATTTATTCGAGAAGGTTCAGAGTGCAGGTTTTTTTGTTATGAAATACGCGAGATTCGCTAGATAAATAAAATAAAATGGAAGAACTACTCTCTGTTTCAGCTTTTTCTCTATCAAATGCAGTAATGATGCACTAAATTCAAATACACGAGCAGCAAATCTTCCTAAAATTGAACTCAATCGAACATTCCTGAAGAACTTTAGGAACGCGGAATTGATGAGGGCCCATCCTCTTTCACTCAACCTCATGCATTTTATACGTGATCAAGTGCTCCGCGAAACATATCCCAATTCTGAGCACACTACCCATACGTTTTATTTTCTCAAACACTTATTTCACGAAATTATGAAGGACAAAATTTGATATTCAAATTATTTGTAAAACAGTATCTAAATATTTCCAAAATCAAAATAAAATAATACCAATGCTAAAATGTTAGCATTTGTATCTTTACCTTAAACAATTTTGAAATTAAAGATTACACTCACGGTGGGCCAAAAAAACTCAAAATGATTAGATATATTGGTAACAGCACTGAAGTTTCTTTGTGGGAATGTCGATTGAAAATTTTCAAAATTTTTATTTAAGAAAAAACTATTCTCTAAAGTTTTTGGTAAAGTATATGGAAATAAATAACCTTAGAGGAAAAAAGCAAGAAAAATATTCTTTCCATGACATGTAATATTTAAGAACATGACGAAAAATGCAATTTTAATTATTGTACCTAAAGTTGCCACAAAAAGTGTTTTTCGTCAATTTTTCATATTTAAATACTCTTTTCAATAAACTAAGAAAACACGTAAATGTATTCAATTTTCAAACAATATTTTTTTTCTATTTATTACGGATCCTGAAATATGAGGAGCCATTTTCACACAAGATCCGTAAAAATTCGATTACACAGGATCCGTCAAAATAAGACAAAACTTTTAAATTTTTTCGTAAAGTTTGTAGAATTAAATAACCTTAGGATCAAAAAAAGTCAAAAAAAATTCCGTCGAAATATAATATTTCAAAAAATGACGTAATATTTACTTTTATTAATTTGCACCTGCATAAAGCTGCAAAGAAATGTTTTCTTTTCGTTTATGGTATTTTTTATAAACTTTTTTAAATTTTTGCTTCGAGCAAAAATTGTTTTCTATTTTTATGAATCCTGTGTAAGCGGATTTTGATATATCTTGTGTAAAAATGGATCATGTTTTAGAATCCGTAGAAGATAGAAAAGAAATTGCGTTTGAAACTTTAAAATATGTGCGTGTTTTCTTAGTTTATTAAATAAGCATACAAAAATAAAAATAATAAAAAATTTTTTGCAACTTGTGGTACAAATCAACAAAATTGCATTTTTGGTCATTTTTTTGAAATACACTGGAAACTGGTTTTTGCTTAATAACTATAAAATAAATCGGTTTCGGTTATGGCCTTCGACGCAAATCCAGAGACTCCAAACGTAAACAGAAAGGGTGACGTGAACGATTTCGGTTGGATTTTGAACCATGACGCAACCTGGTGCAACTAACGCGGTGGAAGTGCGGCCCCCAGACTTTTTGTCACGCTTGATTGAACACATCCTCTCCTCTCGACCCCGCGGCTCCTCTTATCGCAAAACCGCCGAGCGGAATCAATTCTAGGAACGCCCAAATTCAGTTTACGGAAATCCAGTTTCCAGTATATTATATTTCGACGGAAAAAAATGACTTACTTGTTTCTATCAAGATTATTTACTTCCATAAACATGACAAAAAATTCAAAGCCACATTTTTTTAACACACAAAGAATGTTAAAAAATTTTAATGACTTCCTTTGAATTAAGTGGAACCGAATAAATTCAAAATAATGAAAGTGAATGAAAAATAGTAAGGAGAATTCCAAAGAATTAAAAAAAAAGGCATGAGAAATTACTAAGTGGAGAAATTTCAATGATTTTAATTGAATTGCGAAAAATATTTGAAAATCTCTTCAAATCTCCAACACCCTACGAAATCCCTCATGTCTTGTCAATTAATTTTTTTAAATCCCGTGAAGTTCTATGAAAACTGACATTTCTTGAAATCCTGGAAATTTTATCAAAATTACTTGGGATCTTTTGATACACCCCAAAATATTTCAAATCTTTAAAAATCTTTTAAGATACCTTGACATATTTGAAATGATTGAAATCTTAGAAAATCTTTTAATTTTTGTAAGTAAATTCTTTGAAATCCATTAAAATATTATGAAATCTGGTGCAATTACAGAGAATTTTACGATATTTCCTGAAATCCTGAAAAATGTATTAAAATCCCTTGACATCTTTTAAAATATCCTATAATGTTTCAAATCCTTTAACATCTTTTGGAATCCCTTGAAACTTTTCGAAGCTTTTTAAAATTTTCTGGAAGTCTACAAGATTCCATCAAATCTTCTAAATCCTTTGAAATCACTTCAAATTCTTGAAATCTATTAAAAATTCCTTTGAATCTTTCAAAATACACTAAAATATATTAAACCCTTTTTAATCCTATTAAATTACTACAATCAATTGAAAATTTTTTGGGATCTTTTAAATTAGCCCACAATGAAATTATGTAAAACTCTTGAAAACTCCTTGAAATGTTTTAAATAACCCTGAAATATTTGAAATTCTTTGAACTATTTTTTAATCTTTTGAAAATTTTAAAAACCCTTGAAAATTTCGTGGAATTTTTTAGAATACCCTGAAATATTTTAAATCATTGTATTCAAATCTATTAACTATAAACTAAGGTATTTATAATCCTTTAAAATCTTTCAAAATGCCTCGAAATATTTGAAAACCTTTGATATCCTACGTAATTCCATATTTTTGTGAATGAACACTTCACAACCCATTAAAATATTATAAAATCCCGTAAAATTACATGAAATTTTATGATATTTCCTGAAATCCCTTTAAATGATTTAAAATACGTTGAGAACTTCTAAAAACCCTTAAAATTATTGAAATCCTCGAAAAACTAATAAAATCCCTCGGAATCTTTTAGAATATCCTAAAACCATGTAGTTCATATAAAATCATCCCATTTCTTATGAAGTTCTTCCAAACCCCGTATAAATTGTTCTTAAAATCATTTAAATCATTGGCCTTTAAAAAATGTAAGTCTCTTGAAAATGCCTTGAAGTCTCTTAAAAGGCCCTAAAATATTTCAAATCCTTCAAATTTTGTATTTATATCCCTTGAAACTTTTGAAAGTTCTTTAAAATTCTCTGAAAGTTTTAAAGATTCCCTAAAATCTTCGAAATCCTTTGAAATCACTTCAAATTATTATAATCTACTAAGAATTCCTCGGAATCTTTCAAAATATACTTAAATCTTTCAAATCCTATCAAATCTTTCGAAATTTATTGGAACTTTTTAAAGCTCTTGAAAATTTCTTGGAATCTTTCAAAATACCCAGAACAATTTCAAAAAAAATTCAAGAAAATTCAGATATAGTTATAGACCTGAATTCAAGAGTAGTTAACCCAAGGGAAAATTTATTATTATTTATTTATTTATTCACATCGTGACTATCTTTAAAGAGTGATTTGAGAAAGAAAGTGACTAAAGGTGTCTTTCTGGTAGTCCTAATTATTCCTAACAGTTACTTGAAGTGCATCTTACGGAAATTTCCCAAATTTGGCCATTTTTTTTCAAAATTCCTGACATCTCCTGACCAACAAAATATGTTCTCTTAGGTTGCAATGGCTTACATACAACAACAGCACACAACAGATTCCTTGTAGGGAGTCTAGCTGGTTACAACGGTCTTCCAACAGTGATGTCCGGCTTAGACGAGTCCATGAGTGATGTAACTATCAGAAAAAAATATCCTTTTGAATTGGAAAAGGCTCTTCACAACGTGATGTTTATACAACATCATCTCCAGCGCACCGACGAATTTAACGCTGTAAGTTAAAAGTTAAAACAGAAGATCTAACAAATGAGATACCTAACAAATTTCCTTGAAACATTCTAAAAATTCCTTAATAACAATTACAGACGTCACATTCCAAAATGCTCTCAAAAAAGGGATAATAGGGTGACTTTTCACAACAATTTTCAAATAATAGCACAATAAATTCTTTTTAAATAAAATTAAAGTAAAGGCTCCATATTAAATTCAGTATGAAACGCTTCTGTTTCAAGTCGAAATATATTGCATTTTCAACAAAATATGTAGTTGTAATATCATCAAAAAAAAGATTCATTTTTCACTAAAAGAAACGAATTTTTAGGAAATGATGTCGAATGATGCGGAAAACAGTTGACCTATGAACACAATAAGATCATTTTTCCACAATAAAGTTCATTTTGAACCCAGAAAGATGATTTTTCAGTTAGATAGTAACCAAATGGTAGAATTTTCAAACAAAAAAGATTTAAATTCAACCAGAAGCAGTTGCATTTTAAGCAAGTAGTTAAATCTTCAAGCCAAAGAGACAAATTTTATAGAGGACAGTTGAATTTTCAACCAAGCACCTTTTTACCAGAAGGACAAATTTTCTATCCAGAAAGACAAATTTTCAAACAAAATAGTTGAATTTTCAACCAAATAATTAAATACTTAACAAAAGGATTGCATTTTCAACTAAATAGTTCAATTTTCGACCAAAAACATGAATTTTCAACCAAATGTTCGAATATTCAAACAAAAAATATTGAACTTCAGCCAAAAAAGGTATGTTTTCAACAAAATTGTATAATTTTAAAGGCGAAAAGACGATCTGTTCAGAAAAACATTCGAATTCTGAATCTACAAAGTGAATGTTCAACCAAACAATTTAATTTTCAACCAAATAGAATGGTTTTTGACGCAAATGATGAATCTTCAGCAACAAAAAAATGCATTTTTAAGAAAGTAATTAAGCTTTTGACCAAGTAGTTGAATTTTCAATAAAAAGATCATTTTTCAACGAAAAATGTAATATAATTGATAATTCAAAGAATAAAATTCAATATTAAGTAAATAAATTTTGAATTAAACAAAAAAAGATTTTCATTTTAAATATAAAATAGTCCAATTCTCCAAACAAAAGACGAATTTTTAACAAGGGTAAAATTGTTAACCAAGGAAGATTTTTCAGTCAAGAGAAAAAAAAACAATTGAACCAAATTATTGAGTTGTCAAACCAAAAATGAAATAGTTCAGTTTTTAGTCTAAAAAAATTAATTTTCAACCAAAGATGGAAAATTTGAATTTTCAGTTTCAAAAATTAATTTTCAACCAAAAAAGAGGAATTTTTAATCAAAATTTGTAATTTGCAACCAATGAGATAAATCTTCAACAACTAAAATGAATTTTTAACAAATTAGTTCAACTTTCAACCAATTAAGTAGTTGATTTTTTACCAAGAGATTAATTCTGAATAAAAAATATAATAGTAGACTTTTCAATTAAAAATAATGAACTTTGAAACGAAAATAGTTGGATTTTCTTATTGAGTACTATTAATTTAGTATTTAAGCTACAAAGCGTGAAAAGGGGGAAGAAGAGAAATGAAATAGTTGAAAAAACAGTCGAATTCGACCAAAAAAGTTTTTAAGTTTATATAAAAAAAGTTAAATGCTCAAGCCAAAAAGACGAACTTTCAACCAAGAAGGATTTTTCGTCAATAGAAAAAAAAACATTTCAGCCAAATTGTTGAATTTTCAACCCGAAAATATGAACTCGCAACAAAAAAAGTTCATTTTCAAACTAATAGTTGAGTCTTCAACATAAAACTATCAATTTTTCAACCGAAAATGAAATATTAAAATTTTTAGTTCAAAAAAATTACTTTTTAACCAGAAACGAAATAATTGAATTTTCAGTTCAATAATTTAACTTTTAACTGAAAATTAGGCATTTTAAACAAATTAGTTAAAGTTTTAACCAAAGATGCTGAATAATGCAAAGATATGCAAAGATGATTAACCAATAATATGAATTTTTAACAAAGAAGTTCAACTTTCAACCAAATATTAGATTTTACACCAAAAGAGATGAATTCCAAACCAAAAATATAATATATTTTCAATTAAAAAAGAAATGAATTTACAACAAAAAAGATTTGAATTTTCTTATGGAGTTCTATTAGTTCAGTTCGCAATTAGGCGAAAAAATGTGAAAAGGGGGAAGTTTCTTCAAAACAGGGGAAAGATTGTAATTTCTGCAATTAAGAATATAGAAGTAAATCTTAGACTCTAAGCCAAAATGAAAATTCGATTTGCAGGAAGACCAAGACTGGGGATTTGTGGCAATGGTACTGGATCGTCTCTTTCTTTACATTTTCATAACGGCCTCCCTCGTGGGAACAGTTACGATTCTCGCCGAAGCTCCTGCCCTTTACGATGACACTAAAGCTATTGATATGGAATTGTCATCTGTCGCGCAACAACAGCTCTTCCCGGGAAAAATGCTGGAAAAACTCGAAAACCTTATACCTCGCTAATTTTAATTTTTTCAGCGGGTCAATGTTTTTACCCCGATGGTTTCCTCAATTCTAAAAGAACTATACAATCACAAAACACTGCCTCTATTCTATCTAGCTAAAAAAAAAAATTTCTACTTTCATACTGCTACATACTAGCGTGGATCGAAAAAAAAAACGTTTATAAATTGAAAACGCCTTAGCCCTTTATAACGTATATAAAATTTGAAATGAATCGATTAATATTTTCCGATTGAGCGGAGCCGAAATACAATTTAAAAAAAAAATATATCTCAGAGTTTTGGAAAAATCGTGAATGTTATTTTTGTTTCTTAATCTGCATAATGTACTTAATATTTACAATTCTTCAGATTTTGTATTTATGTTTATATAGGAGACATTAAATTTTATCTTGAGACCTGAAAATAAAGAAAAAATCCAGAAGCTCTAAGAATTATAAATAATTTTTTTTTTTCGTCATAGAAAAACTTTCTCATGTTCAAAATGTACTTCCCAAAAAATGAGAAGATAAGATCGTTACAAATAAGGAGTTAATTTTAAAAATTCAGCAACAACGCATTTTTAACGATCTGATCTTCTCAATTTTTATAAGTACATTTTGTACATAAGAAAGTTTTTCTATGCTGAAAAAAAAATATTTTTAACTTTTAGAGCTTCTAGATTTTTTTTTACATTTAGGTCTCCATAAAAAATTTAATTTCTCCTATATAAACTAAAATAAAAAATCTGATCAAAGTTATAAAAATTAGGCAAATAATGCAGACTAAAAAAAGAAAAATTACATTCACGACTTTTCCAAAACTCTGCGATTAAACATTTTTTTATTTTATTTTAATACCACCCAACTACAAGATATTATTCATTTTGAATTTTATACACGTTATAAGGGATTCAAAAGGAAAATTTTCAGTGCTAAGGCGTTTTCATTTTATAACTTTTTTTTCGATCCATCCTACTACATACCTATCAGTGCAAACCAAAACGTATATTAAACGATTTAAAACAATTTAACTTATACAAAATAGAAATGTTGTGAAAGCTTTTCTTAGCGACAGTAACCCGGGCCGATCTCTGTTTGACAGAATTTCAATTTCAAAATGCCTGAAAAAAAAATGACAAGACTTTTTCAGGTTTTCAGGACAAAAAAATGCATTTTTCTATGTGAATTTTTTTACAGTAATTTTTCTTGCCATGGTGAAAGATCACGACGCTGCAATCGAAAATATATCAAAGTTTCTTATTTTTTCAACTTTAACCACAATTTAATGAAATTTTTTCCAATCCAATAATTTTTGTCTATAGATATAATCAAAGCGAGTTTAATTCTTATATGTAATGAATTTTTTTTATTAGAAATGTTGAAATTTAACTAATAAGTTATGGAATTTTAATCTTATTTCATTTCAATTTTCAATAAAAGAATGAAATTTAAAAAAAAATAGTTAAATCTTTAACCAAAATGCTGAATTTTCAACCAAATGATCGAATTTTTAATAAAGAAAGATCAAACTTCAAGCATAGACAGTTGAATTTTCAACAGAATAACTGAACTTTTTAGAAGACAGTTTAATTTAAAAAAAGTGCATTTTCAATCCAAAAGGACGAATTTTTTGTCAAAACAGACGAATGTTCAACAAATCAGTTTAATTTTCGACCTTTAACAAAATACTCAAAAAGTACTCGAAGAATGAAACAAAAAATTCTAATCTTTAATCAAAAAAAGTAGAATTGTCAACAGAAGGATGGACTCTCAAAAAAAATTAAATAGTTGACATTTCAACAACAAAAATGCAACTAAATTTTCTACCAGAGTGGAATTTTCAACAAAATAATTTAATGTTCAGAAATATAGTTGAATTTTTAACCTACAAAGACGAATTTCCAACCAAAACGAAGAATTTAAGTCCAAGAAGATTAATTTTCTACCACAAAGACAAATTTCCAAAAAAATATATAAACTTTCAAATATTTCAATTTCCTACGAAAAAAATACATTTTCAGTCAAGATAAATTTTTCGACAAAATTGTTGAATTTTCAACCAAACACATTAATTTTCAACTAAAATGATGAATCTGCAACTATGAAAATGAATTTTTAACAAAGTAGGTCAACTTTTAATCAAAAAGATTAATTTTTAACCAAAAAGACGAATTTCCGACAAAGAAGTGGCATTTTCAACCCGCAAATATTAATTTTCTACCAAAAGGACGAATTTTCAACTAAAAAGGTGAATTTTCAAATAAAATGATGAATTTTCAACCCAACAAAAAATTAATTTTTAACAAATCAGTTTAACTTTCAGCTCAGAAGATAAATTTTCTAACTAAAAAGTCGGATTTTCAACAAATAAAATATTTCTGTCAAGAATGAAAAAAAATTTGATAAAAAATGTTGAATGTTGATATGCATTTTCAACAAAAAAATTGAACTTTCAACCAAACAGTTGCAATTTTAATCAAATAAGAGAACATTTCAACCAAAAAGTTTTGGCTTCTACCAATAAAGACGAGTTTTCAACTAAAAAAGATCAATTTTCAGCCAAAACTTGAAAAGTTACATTTCCAGGTAAAAATTTAATTTAAAATTTTTTTAAATTTCAACAAAATTGTTCATTTTCAACCAGGCAGGTGAACTTTCGCAAACTTCATTTTCAAAATTCCCTAACTTTTCCTTGATCAATTTTTCATTTCCATTAATATTCAAAGACCTGAATTTTAATCCTGTAATATTTTTAACATAATCTTTTATAAAGGGAGTAAAACAATTTAAAATACAAATATTTCTAATCAATAATAACTCATTACACGCGTAATTGAAATTATTGTTGAAAGATAAACAGCAAAAAATTATTATATTTAAAAAAAATCGTTAAATTGTTCTTCAAGTTGACAAAAATTGGAAATAAATGAGAAACTTTGAAATATTTTCGCTTGTAGCTTCGCGATTTTTCATTGGGATAAAATGAACAATATACTGTTAAAAAGGTGTTTTTTTTTCATCTTTCAAAAAACAAATTTACAAAAAAAAATGAAAACTGGCAGAGTTATGGATTACTGTTTACACTAACCCGCCAAAAAACGGTTCAGCAACCTTTTTTCATTGAGCCGAGAACAAGTTTAAAAACCTATTTTTTCTTTAAGGGAATACAAATTCCAGGACACTAGACACCCTGACGAAGCAGAACTTTAATTTAATAATGCCGCAACTCTTGCTAGCTTTAGAAATAAAGTTCCAAAAACTTTCTCTCTTTTAATAAAAATGGAAATGTACGTTTATTGGATGACGATAGAAATTACATCGCAGGTAAATAAAAGTCTGAATCAAAAAGTTACCAAGCAACTGTGGGTACCTTTGAGACTGATGAATTATTCTATATAATAGAAATACATAGTGATAATAAAATAAGTAATGTATCATGGTAATTAAGATCAAATAGAAATTAATTCCGTATCATCATTCTCTTAACTCGAACATTTTGCACGATTACATTTCCAAAAGGAGGCCTATCACTCTCTCTCTTCGCTCAATCCTTGAATGCATTTTATATTTTCATCACTTAACAGATATTGTTATCATTAACAATTCTATATGGAAGCATATATGGCTGATTGACTTAAAACTAACATTTCCATAGGTCTTTGTAGTCTGCACTTTAGAAGTATTTTCTTTACAATAATTGTGTATTTTCTCACACTCAACTTTAAACCGGATTAAAACACATTCCCATCATTTCCGCATATCATTAATCCACAATCAGCGTAAATCATCCAAAATCCAAAGCACTTTTTGCTAAGAAGCTATGAAAATTATTTGAATTAATGTATAAAACAGAAGTTTTTTTATGAAAATACATGCGGTTCTTGCACTTAAAGAATGTTAATTATTCACCCTCCCATGCAAGGAAAATTTGAATTTTCTGCTTAAATAATTTATAAAGATTAAAACAAATCTGTATAATTAAATTTGTAGCAACTCATTCTTCTAAAAATATATTACTCAAATACTTCGAATTCTTTTAACTTTGTGTGAAGTGAAAAATAATAGCAGGGATCACAGTACAAAAGGAACTCGAAAAAGGAGAATTAGGGTAATTTTTCACAAAATAGCGGAGACATAGAGGAAAGATTAAACATTAATTTTCAATTGTTAAAGAGAAAAAAACTTTTTATGAGGAATATTTTATTTTTAAATAAGGTTAAATGATTTTTTAATTATTTCTGCCATTAAAGAATTTATTTTTATAAATTTAAATATTCAATGTTCAATTTTCTTCACTTTTCAACAATATAATTTTCAACAGTTGAAAATCAAATGTTTTTATTTTGGTAAATGTTCAACTGTTAAAAATTAAAGAAAGTTGAAAAACTAAGGAAATTTAATTCAATTAATAAACATTTCACCCCATAAAAATGTTGATTACGATTGATTTTTTCTCGAAAATCTTCGTCATTGGCAAATTATGTTTTGGCAAATAAATAGTCATACAATGGATTCTCAGTAACGAATTTATAAGATTAAAAAAAAAATCCCAAATCTAATCATCTCCTTATTAGAGTGTTGGAAATCTATTCACAGCAATTTAACAAAATCACACAAAATATTACATTTGTTAAATAAACAATTTTCAAATGTTTAAAATAGTTTTCGTAGTCAGAAATATTTTCTCTGTTAAAAAATACCACCATTAATAATTAGATCTTGATACTTTCTCGTCCAAAAAAATATTTTAGTTTGAAGTCGGTCAAGTAAACATTTGTAAATTTTGTATTAATAAGATTTAAAAATAAAATTTGAAAAGCAAGAGTCCTTCCGATCCGGAATTTCTCGCGTAATTCAAATATTATGTTTTCAAATGTAGTATATTTAAAAAGAAAAGGGAGAAAAGGGACAATTTTTCCAAAAAATGGGAAACGTAGGGGAATAGAAGTAAGATTGTGCTCCCTGTAATAATAGCCAAGAAACAAACTGAATATAAAGGTAACGTGTTTGTGCATCTGATCAAATTTTAATTACAAACTACCTCTTTTGTGGTAGGCAATTGTTTAATAGTATAAGTGAAGAAAAAGCTTCAAGAATTCTCATTAATTATTTTTGTGCTGAAATCTTCATTTTCTGTTTTCAGAATAGTATACAACTTAAACAGCCACAATTTTAGAGAAACATTTGATAATTTCAAAAAAGCACATTAGTTTTTACTTTCAAACCTAACTTTTTCTCAAATTTAGGAACAAATTATTTTTTGTGCCTACTCGAAATTTAAATACAATACCTATTCATAATATTGAAGCAGATAAGATATCACATTCAGATTCAAATGCAAAATTCAAAAACTGTACTGGATCTTCGAGATTCAAAAAAACTTCCTAATAACTAAATGCATCATTACCTGGCAAGTCTATCATAGATTTGATTATTCTAACTGTAAATATTTTACAAAACATTCGAATTTTTACTCTAGGCAAATCCTTCTTTGGCAGAAAATATTCAAGTTACAATTGATACATTGTTATAATTCATTCCTTAAGATTTAATATTGCTTTTCTATGAATTAAAACACAGCTTTTATGAAGTCCAATTAACCTGAAACTTAAAATTACTTCATTTTTTCTAAAGAAGGATTCGCTTATATAATCTATATCATATAATGGAGCATATGTCCATAAAGATGAGAGTATTTTTTTCTTTCACTATTAATAAATATTATTCTGCCAGAATATCTCACTAACACCCAAACTTCTCACTCAGATGAGGCACACACTCGTTTCAATATCCTACTTAAAATATTTTCTAAATATATAATTCCCCACTACTAACACTAATTTCAATTGAAAATATTCATCAAAGAGAAATCCATCAGATTTTTTTTAAACTGGGTGTCTACTCAAATCCTGGAAAAAAATGTCCTGACAATTCCAGGTTTTTTTCAGGTATCTCAAGATTTCTCTAAGTATAATTTTCGATAGTACGGAACGATTTAGGTATGTCGCATTTTTTAGAACAATTGACTGGGAATATTGTATGCAATTTCGCGAGTTTATTATAATTAATGTTTTTTTATACCTTGTAAATATCTAAATGTGTAAAAATAGTTCATTTGTTCTTGAAGTCCATGGATTTGAATAATAATGTTTTAAAAACTTTTACGTTATCTTCCCATACTTAAAATTAAAGGTATATTTTAAATGAAAGATATTTTCCAGGTGAGTACAAATTCTGTAAGAGCAGGTGAAGTGAGGAGACTTTTCACGCAAATAGGAAAATATATTCATTGAAGTAATATGAATGTGAATACTATATTAAATTCAATTCAAAGCGCGTCAGACTCCTAACATTTCAAGTAAAAATACTGCATTTTCAACAAGATAGATGAATTTTCTACCAAAACAGACAAATTTTCAACAAAATGCATAAAATTTCAACCAACCAGTTAAATTTTCAACTAAAAAATATAAGTTTTCAACCAAAAATTGAATGGTTAAATTTTCAGTTAAAAAGATGAATTTTCAACTAAAATAATGAGTCTTTAACTGAATTAATTGTAATTTCTACCAAAATAGTTCAATTTAAAACCAAAATGATGACTTTTCAACTAAAAAAGATGAATTTTTAGTTAAATTTTTAGTAAAAAAAAATTTATTTGCGATAAAAAAAATAATTTCCCAACAATGAGATAATTTTCAATTCAAATGATGAATCTACAACAACAACAAAAATGAATTTTTAACAAAAGAGTTCAACTTTCAACCAAGTAGTTGAATTTTTCAAACAAAAAATATGAGTTCCCAACAAAAAATGTAACAGCTGAGATTTGAACAACAAAATTAAATTAAAATCAGAAATAGTTTAATTCAACCAAAAGAGATGAATTTTCAACCGAAATGATTTTTCAGACACGCTAGATAGAAAACTTTAAACCAAACTGTTGAATTTTGAAGCAAAAGGAATTATTTTCTACCAAAAAGGACGAATTAAAAAAAATACATAATTTTTCAACCAAATTGTTGAATTTAAAAAAAAAAAGATACATTTTTGACTAAAAATATAAAAGTTACCTTTTCGGTTACAAAAGTTAATTTCCAACAAAAAAAATTGAATTTTCAGCTACTTCCACCAATAAAAAAACATTTTTATTTAATTTTATATTATAATTTTTAAAAATAAGAACGCTCTTGAAAAAATTCTGACTCTAAAAAAAATCCCGGGAATTTCCAGCTTTTTCTAATTATAGAAAAATTCCCTGAAAAATTATAGGTTTTCCAGGTTTCCTAGGTGAGTAGACACCCTGCTAAAAAACTGGAAAAATCAATTTCAAAGGCTACTTGAATACCTTTTATATTTCCAAATATCGTCCAAAGATAATACCTATACAAACGCCTAACATAAAAAACCTACAACAAAAAATAAAAGAATTATTAGAACAGTGATTTACCTAACAGGTCTGAAAAACGACACCCCTAGAATCTCAAACAGTTGCTCTCATTCATTCTTTACAATTGTAATATAAACATTCCTACTATAGATCTATAACTCTAGATAATCTACTCTTTTGTAGCGTGGAACAAACTATAAAGAACGGAAAATAGTCGATAACAAAACTTAAAGATTCGTTCATATAATAGATTTTTATCTCGATACTTAGTACGCGTCAAAATTAGACTTATAGGATTTATCTCAGCATAGATAATAAAAATCCTTAAAAAAAATCAACCCTTCCATGTTCCGATATAAGTTTTGCAGTTGGGGCAAAAGTGATGGACGCTCAAGAAGGCGCTCATGCAGTATGGCAGACATGAACAGAGGCAACATCTGTAATCAGAAATTAAACAATAGTATATGGGTAAAAATAAAAAAGTTGGAATTATTCAATTTTGAATTGAATGCATCAAAATATTTCAGATTAACATAAAACATATTTTTTCTATTCATATTAATTACAATAAGTGTAATAATAATTATTTTCAAGATTAGGAATTACGCTCTCATTTTATAATTATAGTTTTTTATACTTAATGACAATCTTTTGATATAAACCATTGAGCAATTTCATTATTATTATTGTCAATAATAAAATTAATTAAACAAATATATTTTTTGATATATTTGCAAATAATTTCCCAAACTTTATAAGGATTTTAAAGGATATAAAAGATGTATGCCATTTTTAAGGATTCCAAGGGACTTCAAAGAATTCCAAAGAATATTTATGGGATTTCAACCGACATAACAAATTTCTAAAAATTTGGTATTATTTCTATGAATTTTGAAGAATTTCTCAAGATTTTCCAATATTTCAGGAAATTTTACAAGCTTTCAATAATTCCATGCGATTTTAAAGAATTTGCTTGAATTTCGGAAGATTTGAAAAGATTTCATATAAAATGTATAAGATTTTAGGATATCTGAATTTAAAATTATTATTTTTATTATATTTAAAAAAATGTTAGAAAATTTCCAACATTTTAAAATATTTCTAAGGATTTTTAAGGAATTTAAAACTATAAGATTTCCAAATATTTCAATAATTTTAAGGGGATTTGAAGGCTCTCAAAAAGATATTTTAATGAATTTTTCTGAATCTAAAAGAATATCATGGGACTTCAAATATTTCATGAAACTTCAGAGTATTTTATAATATTTTAATGATTTTAAATAATTTATGCACAAAAATTGAGGGATTTCAAGAATTTGAAAAGATTTTTAAATATTTCGAAGTATTTCCAAACATTTGATTTGTTTACAGGTTGTATGATATCCAAAGCAACTTTAAGGAATTTTCAATAGATTTCAATCACTTTTAGGGATTTTAAAGATTTTTAGGTATTTTTAAGAATTCCAAGGAATTTTCAAGAGCTTTGAAAAATTGCAATAGATTTCAAAACATTTCGAAAGATTTCAAAGAATTTGAAATATTTTGGGGTATTTGCGAAGATTCCAAGCAATTTTTAAGAGATTTAATAAGTTTAACCCTCCAATGACGAGAACTATTTTTTTTCAAATTCATAATATTAATAGTATCATTCAATTTAACGAATTATGTTTTTTTTTCATTTAATTTCTTATGTGACGTATACGTCACACTAGTCCTTGGAGGGATTTCAATATATATCAAAAATATATAAACATTCTATAATATTTCTATAAATTTTACAGAAATTTCACAAGGTTTTCAAATATTTCAGGAGATTTTACAGGATTTCAATAATTCCATACGGGTTTAAAGAATTTCCTTGAATTTCGTTAGACTTTCAAGGACTCCATATAGGATTTATGAGATTGCAGGATATTTTAAGAGATTTCAGAAAATGTCTAACATTTCCAAATATTTCAATG
Organism: Andricus quercusramuli; assembly: GCA_932178445.1. Taxonomy (NCBI): domain Eukaryota; kingdom Metazoa; phylum Arthropoda; class Insecta; order Hymenoptera; family Cynipidae; genus Andricus; species Andricus quercusramuli. Next base: position 61,118 of record CAKNXH010063399.1, read on the forward strand.
AATTTTTCAGAAATTTAAAGCGACTTTATAAGATTTCTAAATATTTCAAAATATATGCTTTAATAAAGTATTTTAATGAATTTCCCAGGACCTCAAAAGATTTCATAGGACTTCAAATATTTCGGAGGATTTTAAGGAATATCGTCAGATGTCATGTAATTTTACGGTATTTCAAAATATTTTAAGGGATTTTAAAGAATTTATTAATGAAAATTAAGGGATTTCAATCATTTGAAGAGATTTTTGAATATTTCAAAGTATTTCAAAAGATTTAATGTTTTACAGAATTTATGATATCCTAAACAACGTCAAGGTTTTTTCAATAGATTTCAAAGGATTTGAAATATTTTAAGGTATTTTAGAAGATTCCAAGCAATTTTGAAGATTGCAAACGGTTTGAAAGAATTTTTTAGGATTTTCGAGGATACACAACGATTTTAAAGGGTATTTTTAATAATTCGAAAAGATTTCAATGGATATCCAAGTTTTGAAGGTTTAACAGTTTCTGATTTGACGCATTAAAAAAAAAAGTCAAACTGTGAAAACTTTCAACTTCAAACCTTTAAACTATGAACTGATTTCTGAATTTATAACTGCCGGAATAACAAAACGACATACACAACTTCTAATCTAAACCAAAAATTAATACAAAAAAGGAGCCATTATGACAAAAAATGGTGTCATCCTGATAATAAATTGTGTGTCATTAATGACAAAAATATTTTGTTAATGAATCACAGACTATAATTCAGATAAAAATGTTACGTTCGTTCTTATTTTTGTCATTAAACAATGAATGACGCAGTGTTCGAGAATGAACTACTGATAAGTTTTGCTTGAATAAATCAGATGTTTGACAATAATATGTATATTATCTTACCCAAGTAGGCAAAGAATGATGCAACAGATATGAGCACTGGGCTGATGATCTGCGACTGTCGATGTCTTAATATCAGCATGACAAGTTGGACACTTCATTTTTACAGCATTGGGTCCTAAGGAAACAGCTACATGCTGATGAACTATTCGAACTTCCTGTGTGGGTGGTGTGAAATTCTGTGCGGGTGCAAATTGTTGTGGGTAAGGTCCAGTGTTTTGAGTTGGTGGCACTGTTATTGGTGCTGGTCCTCCTTGTTGCACAACTGGAAATATATTTTTCTATCGGTACAAGTTTAAAGCGTGTCTGAAATTACATGGATGCCCGGCTTCCCCACTTATTTTTCAGAATTAGAACGAATTAAAAATCTGTTTTTTTTTTAGTTTAACATTTTTTTCCAGAATTTGAAAACTGTTCAACGAGTTCAAAACTCAAATGGTAGAATCAGCGTTAAAATAAATAATACAAAAGTATCGAAGAAATTAATGTAAAAAGTAAAGAAATTAATTTTCCAGCTGATCATGAATTTTCATCTAAAAAAGATTATTTTTCAAGCCAAAATCGAATAGTTAAATTTCCAGTGAAAAAATTAAATTTTCGAAAAAAAAATTAATTTAAATTCGACCAAAAGAGATGAATTTTCAAACCAAAAATACGAAATTTTAACTAAAAAAGTGCAATATCTAATGAAACTGGAATAGTGAATTTTTCAGTTAAAAATAATACAATGATTTTTAACAAATTCTTTCAACTTTTACCCAAGTTGTTGGATTTGCAATCAAAAAATATAAATTTCCAACAAAAAAATGTAATATATAGTTAATGTTTCAACCAAAAAATGAAAGCAATATCCACACATTAAATCAACTTGTTACTAAAGGATATCAATTTTTAACTAAAATGATGAATCTTATACCAAAGAAATCAGTTTTTAATAAATTAGTCTAACTTTAAACCAAGTAGTTGAATTTTCAACCAAAAAAGATAGATTTTCAGTGAAAAATGGAATAAATACAATTTTAACCAAGAAAAGAAGGAATTTTCAGCACATTAGTTGAATTTTCAACAAAAGAGATGAATTTTAAACTGATATGATTCATTTTATACCAAAAACATTCAATTTTTAATAAAGTAGTTAAAAAGTCAACCAAGTAGTTGAATTTTCAATTTAAAAAGAAAAATTTTGAACCAAAAATGGAATAATTAAATTTTCAATCAAGAGAGATTAATTTTCAAGTAAAATAATGAATCATCAACCAAAAAAATTAATTTTTAACAAATAGTTCAACTGTAAACCAAATAGTTGAATTTTCAACTAAAAAATATCAATTTCCAACAAAAAGTATAATAGTTAATTTTCAAAAAAAAAAAGAAGTTATTTACAACACGATAGTTGAATTTTCAACAAGATAGATAAGTCTTCTACTAAAATGATGAGTTTTCTAACACAAATATTCCATTTTTAACAAGTTAGTTAAATTTTCCACCAAAGAGATAAATTTTCAACTAAAATGATGAATTTTCAATAAAAAAATTAATTGTGAACACATTAATTCAAATTTAAACCAAGTAGTTGAATTTTCAACTAAAAAAGATAAATTTTCGACAAAAAATAAAATAATTTCATTTTCTAACAAAAAGATTCATTTTCAACAAAAACAAGGAATTTTCAACAAAAACAAGGAATTTTCAACAAAATAGTTAAATTGTCCAAAAAGGTACGAATTTTATTATAATAAAATAAACTTAGAAATTCAACCAAGCAGTTACATTTTCAACTAAAAAGGAGAACTTTTGAACCCAAAATGGAATAATTAAATTTTCACACAAAAAAAAATTAATTTTCAACAAAACATGTATTACTTGATATCTGTACAAAAAAATAATAATTTGCAATGAAGAACAGTTGAGTTTAACAAAGACAGATTAATTTTCAAGCACACAGTTACACTTTTAACCAAAAAAGATGAAAATTCTACCAAAAGAATTTAATTTTCAACCGAGAAAGATTTTTCAGTCAAGAAGGAAACCAAATTTCAAGCGATTTGTTGAATTTTTTACAAAGCTGTTGAATTATGAAACAATAGTTCAATTAAATATTAAAATAGTTCAATTTTTCAACCAAAAAGACAAATTTTGAATCAAACAACAGTTAAATTTTCAAACAAAAATTATAGCTTTTCTATAAAATTTTTGAATTTTCATCAAAATAATTAAAATTTCAAACAAACTATTGCATTATTAACCAAAACAGATCAAATTTGTACACAAAGAGATACATTTTGAACAAAAAGTTTGACTTGCAACCAAGTATTTTAATTTTCAGCCCAAAAAGACGAATTTTCAACAAAACATTTGAATTTTCAACCGAGAAGGATGACATTTTTGAAAACTATTGCATTTTCATCAAAATACTGAACGCTTCAACAAAATAATACAATTTGCTACCAAAGAAGATGAATTCTCTACCCTAAAAATAAAGTAGTATACTATTGAACCAAAAAGAATTAGCTCAACAACAAAAAAGTTATATTTGTTTGTTAGATTCTATTAAATTAGTTCGCTTCTAAATGGAAAAACGACAAAAAGGGGAAAAGATGTGAATATGGGAGACTGTGAATCCTGTAATAAAAAATAAAATTTTTGATAGTTTATAAATTAAAGAATGATGATTGAATAAACATTAAAGTTAATTTTTTTCGTTTTTAATACGTTTAAAATATTATGTTAGAAAACTGAAAAGGCTTAGAAAATAAAGTTATAGGGTTGACCCAGAAACCTATTCCCTGAGAAAGGCATTAAATCCAATTCTCTCCCTCTTTTTTCATCTTGTTATATACTTGTCTCTAACGAGCCGATTAAAACGTTGTTTGGAAACATATTTTGAGGCCTTTCTATGCAATTCTTTTTGCATATTTTGAACTTTTCGAATATGTTTTTTCAAAATAACTGCTTTTTGGATTCATAATGTTTCTGAGCCTTTTTGTTCAAAAATAGAATTTTTGCACAGATTGAATTGATGATATTGTGTTTCTAAAATTTTTCTTACAAAATAAAGTTAGTTTCCCACTGCACTTTTTGACTTCGAACTAAACACTTTTAAATCCGGAATACACAAAGCGAGACGCACAAAGTTTAAATGAAAAAAAAAAGAAGTTGAAAATGATAGAAAGCGAGATGGAAAGTTTAACCGGAAGAAGTTTTCTACAGGTTAAACGTCTAAACGGTTAAAGGTAGGAATTATTGTAATTGCTTAAACGTTTAACCGGTCGGGCGCGGAGCACTAATTAATCTCAAAGTCATCAGAATATGAATGATTAGAGAAATATGAGTTGGAACAGGTGTAAACTAACGTTCACCTACTAACAACCTTCATCCAAACTGACGACCTCGAATTATCTTTTTCTAATTTCCTTGAATCTTTTAATAATTTGAACATTTGATTTAAAAATTAAAAGTACGATTACACTTTAAAAAAAAATTAGATCATTAATTTGTTAATAATTTTTTGTAGATTATATAATTATAAAATGAAAAGAAGAACATGATGATTAGGAAAAGCAAAGCTTATCACGTCGTTTGTGGATTTCATCATGATTTAATTAATAGGAGTTTCTAACTCACAAGGTGTCGGCATAGGCATTCGTGGTCCACCTGCTGGATATGGTGGATTACTCGGTAGATTAGGAACAAATCCAGATTGAGCGACAGCTTCCTCATAGGAAGGCGGAGCTGTCGGTAAAGGAGCTGATGGTACTGTAGGTCCTGGTTGTGGCATTTCGTGAACTTTTTCCATTTTTTTTCTACCTGGAATGATTTTAAATGAATGATTTTAAACAATTTTTAAAGATTTCTGAGCATTTCAAAAGATTTCAAAGATTTCTTAAAAGGAACAGGGAATTTTGGAAATAAAATTATAATTCTCAGTTGAAACATGAGATGATTTTTGGTCATAAGAACTGCAATGCTGATTTGAAGCAACAAATTTTGTAAAAGAATTATAGTTCTTAATAAGGTCCTTGCAAAAAAATTCCTTTGTTTTTCAAGTTTAACTTAAAATATAAATAAAAAAGGACATAAACATTTTTACAATAAATTAACGAACTTTTATGAATTCTCTTTTTTTATTTCTTTCTAAAACTTGTACATTTTTTCTATGCAAATACAGTATTAAAATTTACTTTTCACTTTTTAATTGAATTCTTACTCTATTGAAACCGCATTTTCTTTCA
>CAKNXH010063399.1:76226-166160 GCA_932178445.1 Andricus quercusramuli
AAGATGAATTTTCCACCAGAAAAGACAAATTTTCAGAAAAATACATGAATTTCCAATTAAAAAAGATAAATTTCCAACCAAGAATAGAATAGGAAAATTTTCAACAATGAAGAAAAACTACTTTTCAACAAAATACATGAATTTCCAGCCAAAGAAATTAATTTTTATCCAAAAAGAGTAGTTTTAATGCAATTTTCAGGACGAAAGATTAATTTGATACCATTAGACAAATTTTCAACAAAAGAGTTAAATTATCAGTCAGAATGTATCTACTAATTATTGTATTTTTCAATTGAAAAAAAAAACTAATTTTTAAACAAAGAAATGAATTTTCAGACAAGAAAATAAATGTTCCACTAAATGGATTAATTTTCTACCAAAAAAGATTAATTTTAAACGATATACATGAATGTTCAACCAAATATTTGAATTTTTAAAGGATTTTTTAACCTAATATCTAGTTAAATTTTCAACCAAAAAGATAAATTGGTCACCAAGAAGACTAATATTCTAGCACAAAATCAAAATTGTCAAAAAAATACAGGAATTTTCAGTGGAAAAAATTATTTTTAAACCACAAAAAAAAAAATTTCCAACAAAGTATTTATCTTTTGAACAAAGAAAGATGGTTTTTTTAACAAAAATGATGAATCATCAACCAAAAAAACGGATTTTTAAGGAAGTAGTTGCACTTTCAACTAAGTAGTTGATTTTTCCACAAAAACAGATGCATTTTCAACAAAAAATGTAATAGTTGATAATCTAATCAAAAAATAATTTTACTTTAAACCAAAAACAGTTGAATTCAACCAAACGTCGAATTTTCCTCCCAATAGTTGAATTTTCAAGCAAAAAAGATGAATTCACAGCGAAAAATGTAATAGTTGATTTTTCAATCCAATAATATTTTTATTTCAAACCAAAAACAGTTGAATTCAACCAAAAAAGAAGAATTTTCCTCAAAACAGTTGAATCCTCAACCAAAACAGATTAATTTTCAATAAAACAGTTGTGATTTTTAAACAAGAAAGTTGCAATTTGTACCACAATAGATCAATTTTCAACCCAAAAAGACGGATTTTCAACAAAGTAATACAGTTAAATTCAACTTTAATTAATATCGAAAATTTCCTGACTATGTCCTGACGTTCCCACCTGCTTCAAATTCCCCGATTTCCTGGAATTCCCTGACTTTCTGGAATTTCCTGACTTTCTGGAATTCCCTGACCTTCAGCAACCCTGTAAGCGCGCTTTTATAAAGAGAAACCCCAATTATACAATAACTATAATACTCCTTACCTCTTGAGACTTAAAAAAGGTCCACAGGCTTGACCTTTTTTGGATTAGAGGTTATGATTATCGCAGGATATCCTTTCTCAGACAAGATTGCCACTGTACACAATGCTCCAGTTGTTTGTTTATAAAAACACTTGCTAAAACCACATCGTCAATATGTAATCTCTATTTTTCCTTGATTTATTCTCACTATAGGAAAGTCAGCCACAACACGGATTCTTTTTGGAGTTAGTTCAGAACTGACACTGACGCAGGGACTATTGCCGGCGGCGGAGAAGCGAACATGTCGTCAGCAAGTGGAAATTCTATGAAATGTGACGCGCGCAAGCAAACACAAATCACGTTTTCATTTTTCCGTGAAAGTGAACGCGTTTGCTATTGGAGCGAAAAAAACATGGACTCTCCGAGTTGTTTCGAGTCTCCTGATCCTCCTGATCTGAATCTGACCTCGCGACTGTAACCGAACCCAACCGCAACACGACGAGCGAAGCAACCGAATCAAGAAAAGGTTCTGTGTGTTTCAATATTAAAAAGAGGAAAAGGCACTTTTCAATTTCTTGACACCTGGATCACCTCGTTCACTTTTGATTGTAAGACGTAGAGAAGAAACTCGTGACAATATAGATGATTTTTTATTCCTCTTTTTTGTTTCTGGCAATCGCTATAATCAATAATTTATATGAAAATCGACTCAATTAAAGGAGTTTAGAAAATGAAGCGCATAAATTTATTAAAATCGGTATGTGACAGGTTGACGGGTGCAAAAGAAACAATAATTCCGAGAACCACTTGTCAACAAGTCAAACTACACAGATGACAGAATGACAGCTGTAAAATGTAAACTAACTTATTACATCAACAGTGACGCCAACTTTGGCATGTTGAGCTACTGCGCTTGCCCGGCGCAGCGGCCCTCATTGGTCGCTGTTGGCGCGCCATTTAAACCTGGTATAATGACCAATTATTGAAATTAAAGTAGATAATTATTATAAATTGCACATTAATATCAGAAATTACGTAATTTGCGATCTAAGGTTAGAAAAAAATACTCATGCGTATATTTCGTTAATAATAGCATATTTTCTTCGAATTCAAAAGATAAATTTATGTTTCGATAAAAAAGGGTGTTGAATTATTATTTTTTTCTAACCTTAAATTACAAATTAGGTAATTTTTTATATTAATGTGCAATTCACAATAATAATATACTTTAATTTCAAAAATTGTTAATTATACCCGATTTAAATCGCGCGCCAACAGCGACCAATGAGGGCCGCTGCGCCGGGCAAGCGCAGTAGCTCAACATGCCAAAGATGGCGTCACTGTACATCAATGTGATACGATGCATGTGTATAGGATTGTAAAGTTTCGTGAAACTTTGGTCCAATGAAAAGTTTCATGGACCTGTGGAAACGTTTCAAATTTTAAAGCGGGAAAATTTTAAATATTTAAAAAATAATATCAAGTATTAAATGTAACGGGATGTCTCGTCATCCCGAAATTTGGGATGACTATTCAAATATTTTTCTCAAGTTCGGAACAACTGGCACATCCCCTTTTCCAACATCCTTCATTTTTCAGGACGACTAGACGCAGCCTAAATATAAATGAGACCGAGTTTATTTCAAATCGGACAGGCTGTGTATTGAGGTGGGCCGAAAAACTAAAAATAATTAGATTAATTAGTAATAGCGCTGAAAAGTTTCTCTGTGGCATTAAAATAAAATAAAAATAAAGAAATTGAAAAAATTTCTTACCACTGGGCAAGTCGATTAGAAAGTTTCAATTAAAAAAAAATTTTTCCGTACGGAACAAAATCTGTCGAAATATAATATTTTCAATAAATGACGAAAGATGCAATTTTGTTTATTTGTACCTTACGTTGAAAAAAAGAATTCTTCATTCTTTCTTTTATACCCGTTTTAATAAAGGAAATACGTACATATTTTGAAATTTTAAACAAAATTTCTTTCTATTTTCGTGGATCCTGAAATATGAGCCATTTTTACACAAGAGCCGTAAAAAATCCGTAAAAAATATACAACAATTTTTGTTCGAAACATAAAAATAAGTAGACCTTTCTTTAGTTTATTGAAAGAGCATAAACAAATCATGAAAACATTTTTCTTGCCTCTTTAGATACAAATTAACAAATTTTCATTTTTCGTCATTCCTCGAAATATTATATTTTGACGAAAAAATGTTTTTCTTACTTTCTTCCATCAAGGTTCCATACATAAAGGATTCACTTTCATACACAAAAAATTAAGAAATTTTGAAAATTTGAAATTAACTTCCATTTGATTGAGTAGAATTAAGTATATTGAGGAGAATTCAAGCAATTAAAAATATATTTCAGAGAATTCAAAAGGATTTAAAAAATGCGGGATAAACATTTTTTTGTCCATACATAATTTTTAAGAAAATGACGAAGAAGGCCATTTTGTTCATTTGTACCAAAAGTTGCTAAAAAAACAATGTTTTCCGTTTTTTCATGTTTTGATACTCTTTTTAATAAATTAAGGAAACCGGCACCTATTTTAAGTCTAAACAAATTTTTGTTCTATTTTTTGGACCCTGCAACATGAGCCATTTTTACACAAGATCAGTAAAGCTCTGTTTAAACAGTAAACATTATTTTTTGTGGAAGATTTATGATTTTAGTTGAAAATTAATTTTTATGGTTGTAAGTGTAACTATTTTGTTTAAAAATTATTTCTTTTTTTTTACTTAAAATTTAGTTATTGCAGTTGAAGATTCATCATATGAGTTTTATCGTTGTTTTTTTTTCTATATTTCGGTGAAATTCATATTTGTTTGAAAATTGAACTAATTTGCTGAAAATCGCTTTTTTTTATTAATTTTTTTGACGTTTTAAATGGAATTTAATATATTCCGAAACTTTCGAACTTTTCCGAAACTTTGGTCTGATGAAACATGAAACGTTAATTGTTTCATGAAACTTTCAAAAGTTTCATTGAAATGTTTTATTGTCTCAAATCACGCATGTGTTGGTGGCTCATGGTCGCCAGTACTACAAACCGAATAAAATTAATCAACTTTCTTTAATTATATACTTGATTACCAAGTACTTGTTTTTTTACTGGATTCAATCAATTTTTAGACAGTTGAGTTGAAAAAAATTCTTAGTTTTTTTCATATTTATTATCCTTTCCTGTAATAAAATTTAAATATGTATTAAAATTACAGAATTTGAAAATCGGTAGCCTGCCTCTTCTGTTTCAACTCTGGTTTCAGGTATTTCAACTTGTGACGTCACCTGGCAAAATGTCTGCATGCCGACGGTCAATCAATAATAATTACATGGCACGAAACTTTATTTTTTTTGATAACTCAGAAAAAATGATGAGCTGTTCTTGTACCTGTTCCTGTATCTGTCTATGGATTTTTCTTTCCTAACATTAAAAATATAAACAATTTAAAAATCTATTATTAAACAAACTTTGTAATATTAGGAGTTTTTCAAATTTTTTAAAACAATTAATTAAAATATATATATTGAACCAGTTTAAACTGAAAACGTTCCAAAACAAACAATTTAGATCAAGTAAAATTTGTAAAAAAGGAGAATATTTCGAATGGAATGAAAAGGAATTGATACAAGTATACTTGTATCATTTCTAAATAAAAGAGTTTGAAATTTAAAGTGTTTGAAATCATAAAAATTCTTAAATCAGAAGCTCACAACATTAAAAAATCTTGATAATTTTATTTTGAGTTGAAGAATCTCGTATTTAAATGATTTCAAATTAAAATTTCGCGAATAGAATAATTTAAAAATGTTCACGAAGAATTTTAGATTACAATTTTAAAAATGGATGAATTCAAAGAAATTGAATTTGCAATATTTATAATGGAAAGAATGAAAGATGAACGACTGATCAAGCAAGTGTATAAAGGTAAAGTAAATGGCAGAATGCCCAGAGGTAGACCGCCGAAAGAATGGTTAGAATCTGTGAATGAGACACTAGCTCGAAGACACATAGGAAGCCATATAAACACGAGAGCTTGCATAAAAAATGCATGGACGTGAAGGAAGGTAGAGATGTATGCCAGGACAGAAAAGTGTGGCGACAAATAGTTTATAAAAAGAATGTGAGTAGAGTGTATGAAACCTGAACCAAAAGACCTTGGATACTAATAGGCCCAAGTGGGAAACCATACATGACAATTTTGTGAGGCTCCTCACTTGGGGTGATCGCTAGAAAGATTGATCAGCAACCTGGGTCGGAGCAGTGTTGTGGAATGAACGAGTCATTGACAAATTGAATTATTCTGAAAAATTCCAAAATTAAGTAATTTTAAATGAGAATCATTAAAAATAAAAAATTCTACTACGCATCGTGGAAAATTATACAAATCTGAGGTTCCTTTAAAACCAAAAGTAATGTTAATCACCAAGAATTGTAATATTACAACTGTTTTGTACACAAACCCTTTGAAATTTCAATTATTTTGAGTTATAGCTACTTTGGTAAGGGACAAATTAAAAATTCAGCGTTCAACATGAAAATTCATATTCATAAAATTATAACCAACAAAAGCTAACTAAATTATTCAATTACTGAGTTATCAATTTTAGATATTTCAATTTGCATCTATTTTGATTTTAATCAAGCAAGAAAATTTTTATCTTTTTTATCATCAAATCGTTTGATTTCTAACGCTTGCTCAAGAAATATTACTCATTTTCGAAATTTTCCAATCACATATTTTTCCATTTCAAATGATTCATTTTTTAAAATCTTCAACTAAATATCGGACAGTTTGAAGATACTAAATTGAAAATTGAAAAGAGGAATACAAAAGAAGATTGCTATGATTCCATTTTTCTAAATCTTACAATTTCAAGACTTTCAATTCAAAATTCTGTTTTTAGAAGTTGAATTTAAAATGTTTAATATCTTGGAACATTTTCAAATAAAAAATAAATTAATTTTCAATGCCTTGTTCTAAAACCTTCTCAGTTTTAAGACTTGAATTTTAACAATTTTAATTCATTCTTTCAATTTCTCATGGTAATGAATTTATTTTGCTGGCATTCAATTAAAAATAGTTTAATTACAATAAACCCCTTAAACTGAAAATTGTGCAAAAAAAGTATACAATTTTGTACCTTTAAAATGGAAACCATGAACAATTTAGAATATTTAAATCTAAAATTATTAAATATAAAACTGACAGAAATTGATAAAACCAAACTATTTTTCAATTATTTAAATAAAAAATTGTTGATAAAACTGACTATCAAGGCTTTCAATGTGAAATTTTGAAAAATTTGTTGGTCAAAATGTTCTGATATTTTGAATTGGAAATTTTTTAAGATGATAAATATTATTAAGTAACATAATATCATGCAGCATAAAGTGAGATTTAAAATAATTGTATATATTTATTTCCTAAAAAAATCTGCCCACAGCAATGTCCCATGACATTGTTATTATTATTTTGACCCACGGGACCCTCGGCATGCAGACATCTTGAATTACCCCTACCCAAGCAACATCCAATAAATTAACCATGATCTAAGAATACACGGTCTAGCCTTAAGCTCTACCAGTTTCGCCCCACTCGCGCGCTCAGCCACCGGCCGCCATTTTGTTACCATAGCAACCGTTAGCGTCTCGGTCTTCACTCAAACGATTTGAAATCATGAACTGATATTATCATAATACAGACTATGATATCGATATTTTGCATTTATTTATTTGTGCTTTAAGTTCAAAAACAAACATCTTTTTTCTTTTCAGGCAATGGTACTTCATTTCATATGCATTGAGAGGTTATGTTATCCATATTTCCTCTACTTTACAAGGATGATAAGTTATATATTCCTCAATATTTCATATTATGTATCACATTATTTTCGAAATAATTTCATTAATTAAGAAATTGTACAATTAGTTTATCTTTTACTTGAAATCTTCTCTGATGACATTTACGTCCTTTCAAATATACTACATTCTCGCGCACTAACTAATCCAATATGGCCCCCCGTGGCTGAGTGCTTCCTATTGGTTAACTTTTTTTTAGTTGCGCGTGGCTAGACCGTGTATTTTTAGATCATGAAATTAACTGTCACATAAATGTAATGGCGGTGTCCAGTTCCAGCATTTCCGCAGTGCTTAAGCATTTTATTATGATATTTATCTCTTGCAATACGTGAATTTTTCCAATATTAAATGAAATCAAGATGTTATTGGAGGTAAGATTTTATAAATCGAACAATTTTCTCTACACAAGATCATTTACCATTTTTACTATGTCTTTTAATTGCGGACAAAAAAGTGTTCGATTTTCAGAGTCGAAGGAGTCAAATTTTTTAATTTATTGTGAAAACTTGTCTACTTCACATAATTTTGTGAGTTTAGATGAATTTTCAAAGATTTTAGCGACCTTCGTACCGCTGCTTTTATTACAGGCATTGGAGATGTATTCTAAGATGGGCAAATTCGTGATTTCAAAACATAACCTCAAAATCATCCTTAACAGACCTTTAAATGCTTTCCACTTGTCAAATTTTTTATTTTCTTTTGAAAAACTCAACTTCTTGTACATCTCTTTTCAACCTTGAGACGATGACTGTCGGTCAGAGAAAACATGGCAATCAAAGAAAAGACAGGGAATTTCGTTGGCCAGAGAGATCAGGGATTTTGAGCAAAAAATTGCCAATTCAGGGAATTTCTGTAAAAAGCACTTTAAGTAACTGTCGGGAATAATTAGGACTGCCACACAATAACTTTTAATAACTTTTTAGCTGCTTTGTAAAAATAAAGTCACTGTAGTAACTTTTCCCTCAATAAATTAACCCATGGGTTAACCACTGTTGAATTCAGATCTATACCTATTTCTGAATTTTCTTCAATTTTTAAAAAGCTTTTGAGGGTATTTTAAAATATTCCTAGAAATTTTCAATAGATTTCAATAATTTGAAGGCATTTCAAAGGATTGTAAAGATTTGAGGGTATTTTTTAAAATTCCCAGGAATTTGTAGTAGGTTTCAATAATTTGAAGGTAATATTCCAAAAGGTCATGAAGATTTAAGCGAGTTTTTTTTTAATTTATAGAGAATTTCCAAGCGCTTTAAAAAGTTTCAAGGGATTTCAAAATACATATTTCAAAGGGTTTGATATGTTTGAGCGTATTTTAAAAGATTCCAAGGAGTTGTTAATGGATTTCAATAAATTGAAGGTTATTCAAGCTCAAAGGATTAATAAAGATTTGAAGGAAGTTTTAAAACTTTCCCAGAATTTTGAAGAGCTTTAAAAAGTTTCAAGGGGTTGCAAAATATTCTCAAGGATTTGAAATATTTTAGGGTTTTTAAAAATATTTCAAGGCCTTTTCTAGAGATTAAAAAATTTTCAAGACATTTCTAAGGATTTTAAGGGTTTCAAGGGATATAAAAAAAATCATGGGGTCTTAAAGAATTGCCTAGAATTCCAGAAAATTTCGACCAATTGTATAGGACCTATATGGTTTTATGATATTTTAAACAATTCCAATGGATTTTTAAGAGTTAAAAATGTCGAGGGATTTCAGAAGATTTAAAAGAATTTTAGATTTTTTAGGGTATTTTAACCCTTAACGGCCACACCTCCAAATACACCTTCAGATATTTTTGGGTGAAAAAAAATCATAAGTGATTTTGAAACAATGCAAAATAAGGATAAAAATATCTCCAAAGCCTCAGTGATCATTTAACTGTTCGAAAAAAATACTTTGAAAGAAAAGTAGACAATCGGAAAAAATCGGAAAGTCCGTTAAGGGTTAAAATATTGCAAGGGATTTTATAAGATTCCTGAGGATTTCAATTATTTAAAGCAATTTTTAAAGCTCTCAAGGTATTTTAACAAATTTTCAAAGAAGTTATTTACAAGAATTGAGGGTTTTGAACAGATTTGACAAAATTTGAAATATATCTTCTTGGTAATTTTTAATAGACTTCAATGATTTGAACTGATTCCCAAGAATTTGTAACATTTTTGGGTACATTCGAAAATTCCAAGGATTTTCCAAGAGCTTCAAAAAATGTGAAGAGATATATAAAATTTCCAAAAGGGTTTTAAGTATTTTAGGCAATTTCAAACATTCCAAGGAATTTTCAAGAGCTTTACAAAATATTCAAGAATTTCAATAGATTTTAAATATTTTGACATATTTGAGGGTATTTTGAAACATTACAAGGCATTTTGAAGATCATTCAAAAGTTTCAAAAGATTTTAAAGGTTTTGAATGGCTTTACGAGATAAGAAAAAAATTTCGTAAGGCTTTGTAGAATTTCGGAAGATATGGAACGATTTTATAAGATTTCTGAGGATTTCAATTATTTTAAGGGATTTTGAAAGCTCTCAAGGTATTGTAATGAAGTCTTCAAGAATTTATTTACAAGAATTGAGGGATTTCGTAGGATTTCAAATATTTCAAGGCATTTAAAAGAAAAATATTTCAAAACATTTGCAATATTTTAGGATATTTTGAAAGAGTCCAATGAATTTTTAATAGATTTCAATAACTTGAATTTATTCCAAAGGATTATCAAGATTTAAGGGAATTTTTTTATTTTACAGAGCATTTTAAAGAGCTTTAAGAAGTTTCAAGGGATTTCAAACGATTTTAAATGATTTGAAATATTTTAGGGCAGTATAAAAGAATTCCAAGACATTTCCAAGAAATTAAAAAAAATTTGAGGGTTTTAGAAAAAAATTTCATGGGATCTTAAAGAGTGTCCTAGAATTTCGGAAGATTTGAAACAATTTTATAGGACCTTTCAGGTTTTAGGATATTTGAAAGATCCAAGGGATCTTATTAGATTTCTCAGGATTTCAGTAGTTTTAAGGGATTTTAGAAGCTCCCAAGGTATTTTAATAACTTTTCTAGGATTTCAGGAAATATCAAAAGATTTCATGTAACTTCACGGGAGGATTTTTCAATATCTTAATGGATTTTAAAGATTTTATTCACAAGGATTGAGTGATTTCATAGGACTTCAAAGTTTTTGAAGTATTTCAATGTATTAACAAAGACTTAAAAGAATTTCAAAGATTGTATTGTAGCTTATTTTACAAGATTTTGATCAGTTTGAGGGGATTTTAAAGAATGTGAAAGATTTTAGGGTATTTTTAAAAATTCCAAGGAATTTTCAAGGGCTTTACAAAATTTCAAAGGATTTCAAAAGATTAAAAATATTTTAGGTTTTTTCAAACATTCCAAGGAATTTTTAAGAGCTGAAAACATTTCAAGTGATTTCAAAGGATTCGGAATATTTTAGAGTATTTTAAAAGATTCCCAGGAGTTTCCAATTCATTTCAGTCAATTAATGGAGTTTCAAAGGCTTTCAAATATTGTAGGGTATGTTAAAATATTTCAAGAGATTTTTACAATATTTTAACGAATTTCGAAGAAAAAAAGTTTAAAAAGTTTGAAGAGATTTTCAATTATCTTTTGGAATTCATTTGGTATTCACCCTGAATTCTTCAAAATTCTCTTGAATTTTTTCAATTAACTTGAATTCTCCTAAATTCATTCAATGCAATGGATTAAAAAATGTTTTGTTTTAGTTCTTGTTTAATTCATCTTGCAGTTTTTCAAATTCACCATGAATTCTTAGGCATTTCGTAAAATTCTTTTGAGTTTCCTTGAATTTTCCTAAACTCATTTTAAATTTACTGAATTCAATGAGTTTTTCCATATCTTAAAATTATGTTCAGTTAACTTAAATTGCCTTCTGTTCACTTGAATGGTTTTCAGTTCACTTGGAATTCTTCTAGTTCAGTCTAATTTTACTGAAATCAATGGAATTATTCAGATTTTTAAAAAATTTCCAATTTATGTAAATACTTTTGAATTTAATCTGAATTGTTTTCAAGTCATATGAATCAAATTCTTTTAATTTAAAAAGAACGTTAGTCACATTATGAATGTATACATTTAAAATTGGAGAGTTCGAGACTCACCTTTAAAAACAATTTTAAGCCCAATATCTATATCATTCAGGCCAATTCTTTATTCTTTTCTTCTCCAATCTACAAATTTTTAATCTCACAATGCCATAGAGTACTATGTATATAGAATTATTAAAGTAATATATTGATTAAAAATAAACTTCTTCCAAATTACTAAATTATTTGTCTATAAACCCGTAAGTCTTATCCTATACTTCAGGTTAAAGAAAGGATTTAGACCAGTGTTCAATTTAATTATTAGAAATTTATTTCTTTATGGTTGTTGCGCGACATCTTGATATGTTAAAACAATACTGAAAATATTATTTTCAGTATTGTTTCCCTACATTCTACCCTAGGAACGAACTTGATGTAAAAAAAGTCGCAGAGTTTCAAATAATGATTGTATTCGCCACATAATTTAAAAAAATTCAAAACAATATTTTTATAAATATTATTCAAATTGAGTAAATGTAAGAAGTAATGATTTAAAAAAAATGTTTGGAAATATTGACCCATTTTTGAAATTTTGTGACTTTTTGGCACCAAGATTGACTCAAAGGCAGATTCTAGGGACAACATTCCTAAAATACCTTAACAATTTAGTAAAATACTGTGGACACTTAGCTTTAAAATTAGCCCAAGAATTTACGAAAATGTTAATTGTTTCCAGAGTTATTTCAGTTTTTCGAAATTTGACAATTTTTGAATATTTTTTTATAAAATTGACAATTTTTCCTTCAGTTTTGGCCTATTAGACGCAGAATTTTAGTCCCTTTCGCGCAATGATAAGAAAGAAGTTTATGTGATTATCATAAAAATTAAGGCACTTTAGCAACAGCTCAGGAAGCAGGCTTGCAGATAATTTCCGGCGGTAGTGTACAATGCTTTGAAATTGATTCGACTTCAAGTATTGTTTATCATTTTTTTTAAGATGTCCTGAAAAACCTGGAAATGTTCTAGAATTTTTAAATCCGATTTCTGTAACAATCCTGAAAATGGACCAATTTAATAAACTTAGTTCTTTTTTCAGGGATGTAATTGTCCATATCTGAAGTTTTAAATGAGGCTGGATGAACCATTCAAAGAGTTGAATCGTGAAAAATTCACGAGCTCGAATATGATGCACTACGCACCTTGGATGCATCAGCAAGTGATAATGGACAACCAGCGTTATTATGCCCAATATATGGAAGAATTATCCCATTTTCATCACCGAACTGAGCCTCTCGAAGAAGACAGTGAACAAACTGGAGATGAAATGCACGAAACAATGACTTCTGCTACTTCCGGAGAACGCAGTCCCAGCGCCGATATTTTTCGACTCGAATTCGCCGCTACCCAATGGTCCAAGCTAGTCTCGAATGCAGAAGGTCTCTTCAACAAACTCATCGTCAGCAATATTTTGCCTCATACCGAACAAGATCAGATAGAACAATGGCTGTGTTTAAAACAAGAATACGAAGAATGTATCACGAGCGATGACACTGCGAGTTTCCAAGGTCTTGCAGAAAATGCAAGAAGGTCCTTGGAAATAATCGAGGAAGTTACGGAGACAGACGAGAAGACAGATGAATCCGGAAATCGAATGGATTATCGAGACAGATCTGAAAGTTGTTCCGAATTTGAGAGCGAAATCTCGGAAGAAGATGACGAGGACGAAGATCAGAGCGACACTAATTCAGAGAATCCAGATTTTATAGAGAAGCTTGACGAATGTATGAACAAATTCAAAGTCGAGACGGATAGGCTTATAGAGTTGAAGAAGGATGAATTTAAGGAGGCAAGTATACCCATAATTTCTTCTCTTCCACAAATAGCAAGGAACAACAACGACTCCCTACAAATTGGTAAACCCATTCCCACAAGAAATCCAAACATGAGAAGAAACTCGATGCTTCCTGGTTCAGAAATGAGCAACGGATTGTTAGCCTTCAACGACAACTTCAAACTCGCTCAGAATCAAAACATTCAAATGGATTCTTCGAAATACACTGCAGTGTCACAAAATCTCGATGTGGAGTCTCGCAATATCAACGACGAAATAGCAATGATAGCACAGAGCAATTCTCCGAATTTGTTCCGGGATGCTCTTAGAAATGCTGATAGCCCCGGACCTGTTAAGGAATTAAAAACCTTAGCCAAAAACAATAAAGCGAAGCAAAAGGAAGTCATGAAAATCCAGTCTGACCTCCTGGGAGCTCACAAACGAATCGACGAGTTGCAGTCCGCGATTGAAGCCAAAGAGCGTTTTATAGCCGAGATGATAAAAAATTCTGATACTAGGACGAGTGCGAAGAATAGGTTTCAACGGAAGACGAGAAAACTGAAGCAGGACTATTACAATACTAAAAAACATTTGGCTCAAGCTCAGTTTGCGTTTAGGAATAACGAGACTGGGGAAAGAGCAACACACAAGAGGGAAATTGAACTATACGAAAACATGGCTTTTGACTATAAGCAGAAATTGATAGACATCGAGAAAATAACACAAATAGCTGGAGATTCGGCGAAAAGAGTGAGCGAATTAGAAACTTCGCTCTTTTCCTCGAAAAAACAAATGGAAGAATTGAAACGTCAGCTTCAAAAAGAGGAGCGTCTCAAAAAACAGCTGGAAGATGAGGTGATCGAGGATCAGAGGAAAATTCGAGAATTGGAAGCAAAGTATAATTTGACAGCATCGAAGTTGAAAGAAATACAATCCGAGAGTGAAGATGAAATAGCGAGGTCCAGAAACGAAAGCATCGGTAAAAAGAAAAACTTATTAGATGTGAGTGCTAGGATTTCACACCTGGATCACGTTCTAAAAGAAAAGTCGATGGATCTTGAAAAGACTGCTGATACGGATGAGAAGGAGGCTTTGCGACACGAAATTCGTAATCTTCGACGCACGAGGGATTGTTTAGTGGACGAAAAGTGTGATCTGGATCAAAAATATCAGAAGGAGAGAACTTTAACGACCGATAATAAACGGAAGTTGCTTGAATGTGGAGAAACGATAGAAGCCATCGACGCTATGATTGAGCACAAGAATGAAATGATCTGTGGAAGGAAGGCATTCGCTGAAGATCGAAACCAGATAAAGAATGGAGAATTAGTATTAGAAAATCTGGCAAAGTTGACCGACGGTGAGATGAAGAATATCTTCCAGAAGTATTTTACGAAAGTTATAGATTTGAAAGAGACCTTAAAATGTTTGGAAGATGAGCGTTTGGAACTAGAAAATAAAAATATGAAATTGGAGGGCCATATTAGATATTTGACTGGCTGTTTAGATGCAATGCAAATTCACTCAGATAAGAGAGAAATTGTTTTGAAAGAGAAATTTGAGCGCCAGAAGACTGTGATGTTGAAGCAATTGGCCGAGAATTCAAGCAGTTCGGATCACGATAAAATAGACAATGATTCTGAACTAAAGAGATACAGGAGAGAAAATCATTCATTGAGGAAAAGACTTCACGAAGCTGAGGCTAATCAGAAAGTTCGAGCAACTAAAGTAACGAGGGAGAAGAATAAGCTAATCATTCAGAAAAAATGATGCCGGTAATTTGTTAATTCGTATTGTTCAAAGAAGTAGAGGGTGGCCGCTGGACCATGAAATGACAGTGAATTTATTTTTTGACCGGGAATTTTACAAATTTTTAGAAATCTGTCTAATCACTTGAAATATAAAAAATGTCATATCAAATGATATAATCCCACGCGGAGTATATAATGTTCATTTGATTTATACATTTCTTATACAAAACAATGAAAATTGTTCATAATTTCTTTCACTATACATACTTGTATACAATTTTTCTGCCTGGGATGAAATTTAAATAAGTTAAATTTAATCAAATCAAAGTTGAAAATAAATATAAATTAATTAATGATTATTAAAATTGATCCTTAGTTCAAATATTTAAAATTTAACCATAATTATGTTACAAGGCGATTCTGAATCTGTTCAAAATGATACAATTTACAGATTTTAACGTTAAAAATGGAAGGGTTCTAATTCAAAAGATTGATTTATTTTTTTCAATTTCGAAAAATGAAAATTTCAAATCCACGAAAAAAATATGACTACAATTAATGTTCATTAATTAAATTTAAATATTCCGAAAATCGAAGTGAACAAAACTTCAAACATTTTCAAACACGAATTTTTGAAAACCCGAAATTTCAAATTCTCGATTTCATTAAATTACAGAAATTTCACATTCCCAATATGTTTAATATTTTGTATATGTTAGAATAATGTTTTATTTTGATGTCTAGTTTGAAATTTAAAACAGCTAACGAAATTTTAGGGAATTTAAAATTTCAGGTTTAAAAATATTTCATTAATTTTATAATTTGGGAATTTCTAATTTCTTCAACTTTAACTTTCGTAATATTTCAATTTATTTAATAAACATTTTCGGTAGTCTTATTTTTTGGAAATATTCTATTTCAGTTATTATACTTTAATTATGTCGTCCCTAAATTAAACCCATTCAATATGAAATTTTTAAATTAATTTTGTGTATATTTAGCAATACTTGACTGTTTATTTAAAATGGGCAATTCTAAATCAAATATTAAAAACTAACAAATTTGAAAGTGAATTGTTTGAAATAACCTTGCATCGTTAAAACTTAATGTGCTAAATTTAAACTTTGAAATTCAAAATGTTAATTGTTCTATTTAAGAAATTTTAATTCGTGAGTGAAAGTTTTCAATTTTAATGTTTAAAGAACAATTCAATATTTATTCTTTTGAAACGCCTTAAAATAAAAAAATTTAACATTTAATTTAAAAAGTGTTCAGTTTCAAACAAAATTGCAAATTGCTCAATTTTTAATATTTCTAACTTGAAATTGCTTTGAATAACATAATTTTTATGCCTTACAAATTTAACCGCATTTAGTTTTAAATTGTTCAGTTGAAAAGTATTGAAAGCTTCATTTTATAAATTTGAAATACAAATTTTTGAAGCTTCAATTTTAAAAGATTAATATTCAAAATATTTGCACTTTGAGTGCTTTAATTTGCAGTTTAGGTTGGATTGCTTCAAATGAAAACGTTTATAGCTTAAAGAGTTAGAATAATTTAATTTCAATGAACGTGAAAAACTTTGCGAACGAAGCAAAAACCGGCAATTTTTATTCTCGATTAAAGCGCCACCCTGAATTACTTAAGTATTTTTATTTGCATACATATCCTAGAGATGCATTTAAGCTTTTGTCTCTGCGGATTGATTTCGCATTTTTTTAAATATTTTTTATAGGAGGTATCTGTGATAAAGAGTAAACTCTCTTTTGGGTTTTTGTATATTTTCCTAGTAGAACTTTGTTCTTCAACGCATTGATTATTGATCTATGTACTTTTTATTAATCATCTCGATTTTTAAATTTTAACTGGAGTGTTTGAGTTTTATTTCATATAAGACACTTTTAATTTTAAATTGAGTCAATATGACATTTGCCTAAAACATTTGAGTTGATGAAAAGTGGGAAAATCTCTGCCGTAATAAGTATTGATCTCTAATTGTAAGAATTCTGTTAAAAAGTATAAGATAATTGGATAGAAAAGTAATAATTATTTACATTTAAGGCGAAGTTTTCAATCTAAAGTGTCTATTTTTTGAGTGGATGTTTTATTTGTCTTCCAATTTCCATTTGAAAAATACAATTAAATTGTGTTTAATTATTAGATTAATTTGATTAACTCTAAAGAAATATCGGATTGGTATCTGATTTTATTACTCGCTCAAGATTTTCTTCCTAAGATACGACTTCCAATGCTTCCCTGTTCCTCTTGAAGGAATTTTTTATCACTATATTCAGTATATAACCAAATAGCTTTTCAAGTCTTCTAAAATATGTACTAGTCTTCTCTCACATTTGTAAGACCTTCAGAAAATTGTTATCTTTCCTGATAAAATTACGATTCAATTGTATTAACAAATTTTATCTTTCACAAATCTCTGTCAAATATTCTGCATTCTAATTTAAATTGTTGACTTAAATTTAACGGGGGCACAAAGCTTTTAAATTTATTTTGTAGTATTTTTGTAGTAGGTTTAAAGTTTGCACGGATTTTCGAATCTACATTTAGAATCAAAATCAAATCTTGATTTTTATATTTAAATTTTTTTCCAGTTTTTTAAAATATCTATTTTTTTCGTAACTAAGGGTCATTAATAAAATAATTATTGCATGGTCAAAATTGTCGAAGAGAAATCTATTAAACATGAAAAAAGAACTTCCATACTTGTATGTGCTTACCAATCATAATATACTACACTCATAATCACAAAATAATCTTCAATCTGCATTGTGACATATAATTTTAGTTTTAGGGATTGTGTTAATAATTTAGGCTGCGTCTGGTCGTTCCGAAAGAGGGACGACTGAAAAGTCCCGAATTATCAAATTTCTGAATTTGAACAGTTAACATTTTTTTATAAATATTTATTTATTAAAGTACAATAATGAAATATTTTTATAACAAAACATTACTTTTAATGAAAAAAATATATTTCTGCAAGAAAATTTATTTTGAATTTTAAAATTATAAAAATATTTTATTATTTTATTTTTAATACAAAAATTTTTAATTATTCAAATTCGGTAATATTATAAACTGTTCGGAAATTTTATTATTCGGGAATTTTACAGTGTAGGGAATTTTATTTTTCGGGATTTTTCAGTCGTCCCCCAAAAAATTACGGTGCTGGAAAAGGGGATGGACTAGTCCCGAAATTTCAGGATGACTAGCCAAACTAATCAAAAATATTTTAATACTCATCCCAAATTTCGGAACGACGAGACACTTCGAATAATTTTTGTATATCTGATTTAAAGAAAAACATTATCCTTTGACTTATTGTGGACTGAAAATTTATTTAGACTGAAAGTTTTTGGACTAGTCTAGAAACTTTAAATGATGTGAATTTATGTAATTTTAGCGACATATTGTACTCTAATTTCTTTGAAAAAAGAATTTTGTAATTAACGAACAAAACAGTTTTAATTTTGAAAAACCGCTAGTTTAAGATAGACAATTTTCTATTTTATGCGTCGATATTCTTTTATTCATATTTATTACTGTAATTTTTGTTGTTGTAAATAAATGTATATTGTGTAATTAAATTTTTGTATTTCTTATATTACCTGTATCCTACGGAATGGAAATTAATTGGGAATACATTTTGTTATTAAAACAAATATTAAACAAGAGGGAGGGGGCGATATTTTTGGCTTTTTGGGTATACCATCGAATTCAGCGACTTGTAACTATTTTAATGTGAATATAAAAAAAATTTTGTTTATGGAAATAAGCTTTTAGAGTGACCAGACTTCCTGATTTGTTGTGCTGTCCCGATTTTTTATGCACGAAAACGAAAATTCGCGATTTTTATTGTGACTGATGAATTCAATTTCAAAAACCCGACATATGTGACATATTATTAATATCTAAAAACAAAGCGGAACATTGAATTGCATAAAAAAATTAGAAATTCTGAAATGTATTTAAAATTGTACTCAAATATTAAAATAAAAATGTTCACCTCAAAAAATATAGTTGTATAATTGATAAACATATAGGGAATGAACATAAAATTTTATTATATTGTTCAAAATTCAATACATAGTGCCATTAAAAACAAATTCAATCTTATTGGTTTAAAATTCAACTAATTTGTCGAAAATTCGTGTTTTTGGGTTGAAAGTTCATCTATTTAGTCGAATATTAACTCTTTTAATGAAAATTCGTCTTTTTGGCATGAAAATTCCACATTTTGAATGATGAATGATTAATTTTTTAACTGTGAATGGAACTATTCCATTTTTGGTTAAAAATGTATTTGTTTTTGGATGAAAATTTATCTTCTTCAATTGAAAATTCAGCTATTTTGTTTAAAATTAAGTTTTTAACTGAACATTCATCATTATAGTTGAAAATTCATTTTTTTTTTGTTAAAAATTGAACTGTTTTGTGGAAATTTTTGTTGTCGAAAGTTAATTTTCCTAACTAAAAAATTTACCTAGTCAATATTTGGTTAAATTTTCATCTCTTTTTTTTGTTGAAAATTCTACTATTCGGTTGAAAAACAGTCTTTTGTGGTAGAATATTAATCTTATTGGTGAAAAATGATCTTATCGGTTGAAAATTTATTTCTTTGGTTCAAAATTTCAATATTTTGTTGAAAATTAGTTCATTTATGATAAAAAATTAATTTTTGAACTAATTATAACTGTTCTATTTTGGGTGGAAAATGTATCATTTTGGTTGAAAATTCATGTATTTTGTTGAAAATTCGTATTTTTTAGTAGAAAATTAACCTTCGTCATTGAAAATTCATTTTTACGTTTAAAAGCTCATTTTGGTTAAAAATTAACATTTTTTTTAATTCATGTAGTTTGCTAAAAATTCATCTTTTTTTGGTAGAAAATTAATATCATCTTTTTTGTTGGAAATTTAAATTAAATGACAAATTTATAGCTGAATTCGGTTCGAATTGAAATTTCAAAAGAGTATGCGTAAATAGGTGAAATAAATTAATGCACATTTTTATTTATATTTTTGATGTTATTAATTAAATATTGTGTATCATATGTTATAGAATTTTACTCAAATAATGTTCTCCTTTTCCAACAGGTGGCAGCACCTGTTCGATTTGAAATCTTTTCATTAAAAAAATAGTTTTTTACATTTTCTGTTGACTTGAAAGAATCTTATATTTTCAGGCATTCATGTTTATTAATCCTGTTTTTTTCTTCATGCAATACGTTATCGTCACAAATTAGTTCTTCTTTTAAATTTGCTTATGTTTAGTGCACTGAAAACAAAATTTTTGGTTTTTATCATATTAACAAAAGGTTTTAATATTGAAGACATTAAAATATATAGTGAAGTTTTTTCGATCAAGGAATGTGTGCCACAAAATCAGATCACTGAAAAAAAAGTTGCACTCTACTCGCTACTCTAACAATAAACAATGTCCTTCTCCCACCCTCATAACGTAACACTCAGTAATCTAATTTTTTCACTATTGTTTTCTGTGTGTCCAAAAATTATTGCTTATTTTTTAAGTGTACAGTTTTCACTAGCAAATAATAATATGAAAGTAATATTTTAGAAAAATAATTTGTTATCTAATTTGAATATTTAAATATAAAAAATATTAAAGATTTATTTTTAATTGAAAACAAATTATTCTATACATATCTTTTCTCATTTCGTTCACAGAAAATTTACAACTTTTAATGATAGAAATTAATTTTATGAGAAATACTTTTGAAAAAATTGCAAATATAATTTTTTTGGTATTTCAACAAAATTCTAACTTGATAAAACATTATTGTTTTTACAATATTATTTTGTATCATTATTTTTTATCGAAAAATTTGTAAATATAAAAAAAAATCGCTATATTTTTTGATCCCATAGAAAACATTTTTAATGTTTCAAACTTTAAAAAATGTCAACCCCTCTGGGTTAAATTTAACAAAATTGTTGAAGTTTCAATTAAATATATCAATTTTCTACCAAAAATAGATTAGTTAAATTTTCAGCTCAAAAATAAATTTGTAATCAATTAAAAAACAATGATTTTTCAACAAAATAGTTTCATTTTTTAGCAAAGAGATTAATTTTCAACTAAAATGAAGAATCTTCAACTAAAAAATTACTTTGACGAATATTTTCAATTTTTTACAAATATTCTCAACGGAAAATGTAATAGTTGATATTTCAACTCGGATTTTAATTTTAAATAAAAAACCTTTGGATCCTCAACCAAGAAGACGAATTTTCAAAAAAGCAGATGAATTTTCATCCAAAAAGGATACTTTTGAACAAAATTGTTTGATTTTCAACGCATCGGATTAATTTTCAACCAAATACATGAATTTCCAACCAAATAGATGATTCTTTAACTAAAATCAGAGAGACCTCTGCTAAGATTATACATTTACAACCTAAAAATGAATTTTTAACAAATTAATTCAACGAAGTAGTTGAACTTTCGACCAAGAAGATCAATTTTGTACCAAAAAAGATTAATTAAAAAAATACATGGATTTTCTACCAAATAATTAAATTTTGAACTAAAAAAGAGAAATTCACCATAAAAATAAATAAGTTAAGATTTCAATGAAAAAAATTAATTTTCAACCAAGGAAACACAAAATTAAAACAAATAGTTAAATTTTTCAACCGAAAAGATGGATTTTAAAGCAGCTAGATTACTTTTCTAGAAAAAAGATGAATTTTCAAGAAAAAACATGAATTTTCAACCAAATAGTTGAATTTTCATCAAAATATTAAAGTATTTAACTAAAAATGAATTTTAGCCCAGTTTTCAGTTCAAAAAATTATTTTGAACCAAAAAAATGAATTTTCAAGAAAATATTTTGTTCAAACAGACCATTTTCACCTAAAATGAGGAATCTTCAACCAGAAACCTGAATTTGTAATTAAAAGGCATTCAAGTTTTAATCAAGTAGTTGATGTTTCAACAAAAAATTTACCCTTGAAACAAAAACAATTTTTCAACAATATGGTTTAATTTTCAACTAAAGAAATGGATTTTCTACCGAAATTGTGGAATTTTCAATCTAAAATGACTTTTTGTCAAAATTATTGAATTTCCTAGAAGGTAGTTTAATTTTTCATCAAATAGTTAAATTTACAAACGAAATGATGAATTACCATCGAAGAAAATTGATTCTCTACTGGAAAAGACCAATTTTCAATAAAATTCTTGAATTTTCAACTAAAAATGATCAGTTTTGAACCAAAAATGGACTAGTGAAATCTTCATTTGATAAAATTAATTTTAAACTTAATTTAAAAAAAAATTAATTTTTGTTATTACTTGGATTACCTAGATTACTTCGAAATTCCTCGATTACAAGTGGATTACGCCAGATTTTATGTGGATTTTTCTAGATTACAAGTGGATTACTCCGCATTACCAGTTCGGATAACCGAGTTTGTTTTTGTTTTCCCCTCGGTTGAACATAACTGTCTATGTCGGAATTTCCCAGATCAAACGATTTTACATGGCCTACGGAATTTCATAAACGCAGCGAGTCATACATTTTCAAGGCGGTACCCATCAATTCAAGGGTATCGTACCATGAAATCTGATTTGCGATTTGATGTAAATAGAAATTTGAAAGTTGGTTACGTGCGAATCAAATGTTACTCTTTCAAGATCTCCAAATACAGATGATGAGGAAAATACATACTGAGCTTTAGTTGATTAGTTGGCAGATCGGAATTTCCAGACATCCCTTTTTTCCCATGTTTTCAATAAAATCACTCTTTTTCTCGTATTTTCGATTCAATGCGAACCTCGATGCAAACTGAATTAAATGAACACAACAATAGAAAATCCCACTATTTTTGGTTGAAAGTTAATTTTTTTTTTTTAAATAATAATGTCATCTTTTTTGGTCAAAAATTCAACTGTTTTATAGAACATTCGCCTTTTTGGATAGAAAATTCATCCTTCTGGATTGAAAATTCATCTTTTTGGGTTGAAAATTTAACTGTCTTATAAAAAGTTTATATTTTTTTCTTTGTGATTCAAAACTTGAACAACTTTGTTGAAAATTCAACTATTCTGTTGAAGAATGAATTATTTGGTTAAAATTCCAATTACTATGCAAGAGAGTAATATTTTTGGTCTCAAAATCCAACTATTTTTGATTGCAAGTTATTTTTCTCTTGGTCTAAAATATACTTTTTTGTTGAAAATTTTACTTTTCTGTTTGACAATTCAACTTACTTCTTCAAATTCAACTGCTTTATTGAAAATTCCACGCTTTGGATTAAAAAATAATAATTTCAGACTTGAAACTCAATGGTTTTCTTAAAAATTATCCTTTTTACCTTGAAAACTGAATTCTTGTATTGAAAATTCATCAATTTTGGTGCAACATCATTTTTGGTTTGAATACTAACTTATTTTGTTGAGAAATTTTTAATTTTGGTGGAATTCTGTTTTTTATTTGAAATTAAAATCTTTTTTGGATCAAAATTCAACTACTTGGTTGAACTACTTTTTTAAAAATTCATATTTTTGGTAGAAGATTTGTGTCTTTGGTTTGAAATGTAATTACATCCTTGAATAATTGTTTTTGTTGAAGAATAATTTTGTAACTGAAAAATCATTTATTTGGTTAAAAACTTGTCGATTTCCGTCGAATTCAACTGTTTTTAATTAAAAATAAAAATTATTTTTGATTGAAATATCCACTATTATATTTGTCGTTGAGAATTCATCTTTTCGAATTATAAATTAATCCCTTCTGGCAGAAAAGTAATCTTTCTTGGCTGAAAATGATTTTGTTCAAATGGAACTTCACCAATTTGTTTGGAAATTTCTGCATTTTGTCGAAAATTCTTCTTTTTTGGCACAAAAGTCATCTTTATTGGTAGAAAATGCTTTTTTTGTTGTTGAAAATATACCTTTTCTGGTTGAAAATTCAACTATTCTGTTTCTGGTAGAATTTCAATTTTTTGGTTTGAGAATTCGACCATTTGGTTGAATTTTCATATTTGAAGGTTAAAAATTGAACTGTTTCGTTAAAAATTCAACTATTTCGTTGAAAACTAGTCTCTTTTGGTTGACATAAAATTTTTTTCATTGAAATATCAGTTATTGGTTGAGAATTCACCTCTTTGTATTAAATAAGATTAATCTTTTTTTAAGGTAAATTCATCTTTCTTTGTTGAAAATGATGTTTTTGGTGAAAATCACATTTCTTTTGTTGAAAATTCCACTATTTGGTTTGTGGTGGAAGTTTATTCTTTTTTGTTTGAAAATTCGACGATTTGGTCGAAAATTCATTTCTGTATGTTGAAAATACAACTATTTGGATACAAATTCAACTATTTTTTATTTAAAACTGGTATATTCTGCTTGAAAATTCAACAATTTAATTAAAAATTATAAATTTAAAGAGTTTTATATTGCATTTAGATTGGTATCTGCATAATTTTATTTCAAAGAATTTATTTCCCCATTATTCCCCTATTTTTGTGAGAAATCAGCTTATTTCTCCTGTTTCAAGATCATTCTAAGCTGTGAAATCTGTTTCTCAAGATTTTAATCTGAAAAATTTTCAGCGGCATTACAATTTTATTTAGAAAAAAAGAGAGAAGATGCGATCAGAAAAATATTTCTCAGAATCATAGAAGTATTTTTTGGATGAATAAAGTCCAAAAGAAGGAATTATTCTTTCAAATAAGTTTCCTTCCAAGCCAAGAAATTCGTACGGAACTCACGTAATATTTCTTTGATGCTGAAAATTTTGTTAGAAAATTCTAATTGTCTAATTTTTTCTCAGTTTTACTTTGAGGGTCAAAAATCGGAGTTTTAATTGCTTTTCTCGAAATATCAGACATGTTAATTGTTTGGAAAGCCAGCTTCATTTGTTCTTCCCGGAAATAATTTTTCCACGGAGGTCGTGAGGATGATCAACTTCCAGTTTCCAGAGATCGGTACTATAAGCCTAGATTTATCCCTATATGTGTATCGCACACTGAGACCAAACGATGACCGGGTAGAGGCATTAATGAACAATATAATGGTCTTACGAAGCTATAAATCTTCTCGCCCTTCTTGGCAAAAAACTAAACTAACCGCGTGTACTTGACCACACCTGACTCCTGAGGACAGAAAGTGCGTCTTATCCACGTTCTCACGCCAAGCGGTGGGGCAAAAGTAATATGTTTAATCAACCTGCTGGAAATAGAAAGATTGAAAAAGATAGAATTTGGGGGATAGGAAAAGATAAAACTATTCTATCTCTCTCAATGGGTCATTTTGCATCCCTAAAACGCTTTTTTTTATTACCCCCAATCTCAATAATTTTCTATCTCTTTCTCTACCTTTCGTGATCGAGGACCCTTATCTTTTTCTATCCCTTAGACCATGTGTCTATTACGAATTTCAATCTTTTTCAATCTCTTTCTCTATCTTTCGTAACCGAGAAACCTTAGCTTTTTCTTTAGTTCATTCTATTTTTTAAATATAAATTTGCATCTTTGTCTATCTCTTTTTCTGTCTTGCGCGATTGAGTATTCTCATTATTTTCTATCCCTCAAAATTCGGGAATTTATCCAAGAGTTAGGGAATTTATTTAAAAAATTAATTTGACGTTGACGGCGTACCAAAAAGACAGCAAGACGTCCATGTTTAGTGTGCTCGGAGAAATTCTCACAAGCATGAGAATATGCTCGACCTTTATGTGCTTTGAGAATTTAATGATCATTTATGAGCATTTTGAATTCGGATTTGAAGAATCGTATTTTTTACTCTTATTAATAATGATTACATTTTTTGAATTTCGCGGGAAAATGCATCGCTTCAAATTCTAGGTATAAACCCAACCATACACCTAGAAGATTAATAATATTAATTCAAAATGAATTGTGTTTCTAAATATATTAAAAACACTTTTTAGCTGTGTTTTCAAGTCGAAAAGATAAAATTTCAACCAAAGAAATGAATTTTCAACTGAAATGACGAATCTTCATCCAAAAATATGAATGTTTAACCAAATAGTTATAGTTGCATTTTCAACCCAGAAGATCTTTTTTAGTTTTTCTACCAAAAAATACTCATTTTCAACAAAGTTTATGAATTTTCATGTAGAAAAAATCAATTTTCAACCAAAAAAAAAAAGTTAAAATGTCAGAGAAATGAATTTTCAACCAAGAAAAAAAACTAATTTTCAAAAAAAAATATTTTTTTTTTCATAAAAAGAAATGATTTTTAACAAAATAATTAAATTTTCAACTATAAAGCTAAATTTACAAACCAAAAATATAATACTTCGATTTGAAGTACGAAAAGTAAATTTAAAAAAAACTGGTTTTTAGCAAAGTGAATTAATTTTTAATTGAAAATATAAATTTTCAGTTAAAATCAGTTCAAAAATTAATTTTGAACTAAACCGAAACGAATTTTCAACTAAAGAAATTATTTTTCAATCACAATGATGGATTTTCAATCAAAAATATGAAATTTCGCTCAAATAGTGGATTTTTCAATCCAAAAGATGAATTTCCTATCAACGAAAATAAAACGAATTTCCAACGTAGCAGTTTCTTCCAAAGAAAGACATTAATTTTTAACGAAAAATAGAATAGTTAAATTTTCTACTAAACAGATCATTTTTTAACTAAAAAGATTACATTTCTATCAAAAAAAAGTAAATTTTCTACAAAAAATGTAATATTCAAAGTGAATTTTCAAACTAAAATGATAAATCTTTAACTACAATGATGAATCTTCAACGAAAGAAATGAATTTTTAACCAAAAAGATGAAATTTCAACTAATGAGCGTACTCTTTTACAAAAAAAAGACGGATTTTTCAACAAATAGTTAAATTTTCACCGAAAACAGATAAATTTTCAACTAAAAATAGAATAGTTAAATTTTCAGTAAAAAAATTAATTTTCAATCAAATTAAAGTAAATTTTCAACGAAATAATATAATTTTCAACCAAGAAGATTAAATTTCTAAGAAAAAAGATAAATTTCCTACAAAAAGTGGAAGTTATATTTCCAGATGAAAAACTTAATTCTAAATAAGAAAAATCTCATTTTCAACCAAAAAGGTGAAAAAAAAAATTCTCAAATTTTCAACCAATAAGATGAATTTTTAACAAAGTACATGAATTTTCAACCAAAAATTTGAATTTCTAAAGGAATTTCCAACCAAAAGGATGAATAAGTCACCAAGAAGATTATTCTCCCACGAAATTCGAGTTTTCAATAAAATACAGGAATTTTAAACCAGATATTTGAATTTTCAACTTGAGAAGAAAAATTTTGTACCAAACATGTACGAGTTGAATTTTCAGTTAAAACTAATTATTTCTCATCTAGAAAACATTATTGTCAACAGAAGAATTAAATTTTGAACAAAAGAAGGAGGTTCAACTAAAATGATGGAACATCAATCAGATAAATTAATTTGTAACAAAGTAGTTCCACTTCCAACTGAGTAGTTGAATTTTCTACAAAAAAGATGAATTCTCAACGAAAAACGAGATATATTATATTTCAACCACAAAAAGGATTTTAATTTTATACCAAAAATAGTTGAATTTAATCAAAAACGATAAACTTTTTACAAAATGGCTTGAATCCTCAAGCAAAACAGATTCATTTTCGAGCAAATAGTTGCGATTTTTAAGCATAATAATCAAATTAATTCCAACTTTAATTTATCGAAAATTCCCTAACTCTTGTCAGGTTTTCCCAGGCATTCCCTGAATTTCTGGATTTACATGACCTGCAGCAACTCTGTAATTTGAAAAAAAGTATATGTTTATTTCACTCTAGAATGTTTTTGTAAAAATATATGTATTAAGTGTGATATATATTTGTTTCTTTAAATTCTCTTTAATGCTCACTTTCTGTGGGATTTTTACTTTGACTTTCTTTTCGATTTTTAACTTGTACCAGACTTATTAAATGTTTTTTTTTTTTTGACTGATGGGGGTCCATAACAGTGACCGAAACGTTTCAAAAAGAATTTTTGAATCTTTTATTTTGACCTTCATTTTCATGACTTGCTTCACTATTTAAAGTAATTAATTTTTGAACCAAATAGTCGAATTTTTAATCAAAGCAGATGCATTCCGAACTCATAATATAATTGTAGATTTTTTAACAACAAAAAATTAGCTTTTACCCAAGAGTAGTTGAATTTTCTTATCAGGTTCTATTCAGTTCACATTTGAGCATGGAAACGAGAAAAAGGAGAAGTTTTTAGAAAACGGGGGAAAAAAATAAAAATTCTTGAAAAAAGTGGAAAAAGGCATATAGAATATATGAATCGTAGAAACGGGATCTTAGCAGAAAAATTATGTTATATTTCCTCTGTAAGCAATGTTTTTTTCTCTAATTAAGTTTAAATGAAGCTAAACATTCAGTAAACGTGATAAGGAAGAGTTTATCAGCCTTACTTGAAAAAAATATATGTAACTTTTCATTCTAATTTACATCAATTCACTTTTCTTTTTCTTGGAATTAAGGTTTTAGTAGTTATGCCCCTTTTTGATAAACGGCTCAATTTAAGAAAATTTTCGGCTGCAAATTAGGGGGGCCAGATTTCGAAGAGATAGAATTTCTTCCAAAATTTTTTTCATAGATTAAAGTAATTATTTATTAAATTCTCATGTAAAATTAAGTGATCATAATATTTTTAACACTTGCTTTTAATTCAAAATTCGTTTTCTTTCTCGAATTTTGAACTGTTGAAAACTAAAGAAAATTGAATTTTTAACAGTAGAAAATTCAACTGCTGAAATTGCAGAAAATTGGATTTTCAAAACTTGAAAATTGAATTATCAACTGTTGCTTGTATTCATAATATAAAAACAATTCAATCTTCGAAATTTCAATTTTCAATTATCTTCAATTTCCAACAGTTTAAAATTCACTTGCTGAAAATTCAATTTTGAACAGTTCAAAATTAGAAAAAAAAACGAATATTGTCTTAAAGACAAGTCTTAAAAACGTAAATATGTTATATTCTATTTTTTGAAAATGGGTCGCCGTATAGGCAACTCGCATGATATTAAAAAAAAATCCCAACTCTGATCATCTCCTTGTTAATTTTTTTGTTCAACGCGGTAAGAAGAAATAAGAGAAAAAATACATTTGATAATTTTTCTAAAATAATTTTTCCAATGTTTTGAAATTAATATTTTCATTTCTTTCTTCTGATGTGAACTGAAGGATTTCAGAGCAAAAATTCTCTAAATTTTCAGCGCATATTGTGGTGAAAAAATTGGATGTTTAAATTGCTTGAGCTATTTTTATTTAAAAATTTATTTCAATATGTCATTTTTGTTTTTGAAAAATTGTCTATTACTTTTTGCGTTAATATTTTTCCAATGATTTTGTGATAAAATATATTTTTTTAAGTTTAGAAAAATTGAAAAAATTATAATAAAAAATCCTTAAAAATCGTACTTCGAGAAACCCGGACAAAAACCCGGCAAAAACAAAATCTCTGTAGAATAAATGTCCCATGTCTGGAAAAGAAATAAATTCAAACATTTTTAAAATTTAATGATTTATTGATTAATCAATTTATCGATTAGTTGCAGATGACTGTGTCGTTGAAACTAAAGAATCGTAGAATTTCAATTTTTCTATAGGTAAAATAAAGAACTGTTTTATCGTCCCAACTTTAAATGCCACGCTTAAACCTTCCGTTCCATCACTGTTTCCGTAGTGTAGTGGTTATCACGTGTGCTTCACACGCACAAGGTCCCCGGTTCGATCCCGGGCGGAAACATTTTTTTACAATTTTTTTTTTCGATGCACCTATCAACTTTTTGTACACGAAATAAGTACCACACTTAAACCTTTCGCTGCATCGCTGTTTCCGTAGTGTAGTGGTTATCACGTGTGCTTCACACGCACAAGGTCCCCGGTTCGATCCCGGGCGGAAACATTTTTTTATCAAATTTTCTATTAAGAATCAAAGATTGTTAACTTTTTGAATATTGGTAATATAGATATATAGGCACGTACGTCCTCCGTTTCTTTCTTAAAACTAAATGCCAGACAGATGGATGTTCCTAAATAAAAAATTAATTGATCGCACTATTGAAATTATATAGTCTTTACATTTTTCTCAAAAAAAAAAAAAAAAACATTTTGTTCTTGGTATTGTTCAAAGGGTTTTCTTAAAATAAACATTTAGCGATTAATATTTTTTTAATGTAATTTTTTTCAAAACTAATATCCAAAATTTTATAGATAAGTTTATACCTTCTTTAACAAAAATAAAATTAACAATAATTGACGATCCTGAGTTGCAAAATAATATAATGTGATAACAAATATCTTTATTTGTCTGTTTATATATTTGTGTAATCTGTTTAAGATAATCGATCGCAATTAGGATTTATTTACTTTATTATTCAA
Source organism: Andricus quercusramuli (assembly GCA_932178445.1). NCBI lineage: Eukaryota > Metazoa > Arthropoda > Insecta > Hymenoptera > Cynipidae > Andricus > Andricus quercusramuli. The sequence goes on from CAKNXH010063399.1 coordinate 106,430, forward strand.
TTTATTCATAAGACTAACATTTAAAAAGAAATTTACTATAGTTTCCTATACTAATAAACTCAGAAAACTTTTATTTTATCTGGAATTTAGTTGTTACAGCCCTGAACTGGTGCCTCCTCACGTCCCCCAACATAGACGGTTCTGTTCCTCAGTTCATATTGTATATTTTCACACTGGCTCTCAACTGTCAGGATGGCCGAGCGGTCTAAGGCGCCAGACTCAAGGCTATAAACCTTCTCAGCTGATTGCTGAGTTCTGGGCATTCTGGTCCTCTTTGAGGGCGTGGGTTCGAATCCCACTTCTGACAAATTTTTTTTTTGTTTTCAATAATGTACTTTTTATTTCTGCCTATTGCAATAATTAATGATTATTTTAATAAAATGAGCCGTCAACTATTTTATTTTCAACTGCGAATTTGGAAAAAACAATCCTCGCCGATAAACAGACAATTGAGGGAAACAATTAAGTCGAATAAGTAGGACGAACATTTTTAGTGAATAAATTATATAATTGTGGCATATTATTATAAAATTATTCAATTAATAAAATTAATTCCTTTTCAAATTTATATTTATAACAATAACTTAAGATAGTATTAACTTACTATCGATTGAGTATTTATTTTATTTGGATACTCAGAACACATTATAATTGTTTTATTACATTATTGAGTTAAAAATAAAAAATGACAGTGCTATTATTAATTATTTAACCAAACAATTTGAATTGCTCCTTTTTCAGATGGATAAAATTTGATAAAATAGCGCGAAAATAAAATCATTGGCTCTATGAATTTCAAATTCGATTTAAAATTAAATAATTTTTAATTGGCAGATACACCATGAATTCATAATCAAAAAAATGTCGGTAAGGAAGGAATAGAAAACATTTTTTTATCATACCAATTCCACACGAAATGAGATATTGAACTTAAAGTTTGGGAAAGTAAAGAAAAGGGACTAAGGAACGTTTATGTACTGATAAAATTTAACAAATACAACAAAATTCCAAAAATTATATATTTCAATTGTAAAAATTTATTAGTACATGAACGTTCATTAGTCGGCTCTTTTCTTTATTTTCCCAATCTTTCAGTTCGACATCTCATTTCGTGTGGAATTGTTAGGATCCAAAAAAAGTCGGCAAGGTAGGAAGCGCATTAGGTCACATGCGCTAAATTTAGTATTTACAATGGTTTTCAGTTTTCATAAATCCATAAGTAAATCCATGAGAGAGAGAGAGAGAGAGAGAGAGAGAGAGATAAGAAAGCAATGAGTTGGACAAACATGTCAAGAATTAATTAAATACAAAAATATATAATGATAATAGTTTACCTCTTTCTGAAACTCGATACGATTTTGAGATCGATTTATATCATGTATAACAACTTCAGCTTCATGTATCTATAAACTTCAAAATTAATTCTCTTAGTAATCATTAGGTTATTATAATATTATTGTTATTGTTATTTATTATTATCATCGTTATTGTAAGTTACTGTTATTGTGTAGAAATTTTTTTGATATATATGTAATTTGTATATGAAAAACCGGTACCGGTACAAGAAAGTTGCCGATACCGGAAAACAAGTTCTCGTACTGATTGTTTAAAAATTGTTACCTTATTTCAGACCATTATTTCGGTAACAAATGAAATTTTTTCTTTACAGAGGGATCATCTTATCCGCAAATCTATATAGAAAATAATGCTTTTAATCAAACAGTAAAATACTTATTTCTAAGAACATTATTATTTTTTAAAAATATTTATTAAAATTACGTAAATCCATTCAGTCAATCTAATTTTATTATAGAAATAAAAGAACGAACGAATGTTTTAGATTGAATCGACAAATTCGACTAGTTGAAACAGTTTTGAAATTTTGTTGGTGAAATTTTTGGAAAAACATTATTTGAAGAGTGTTTATACCTGTAAAAATTCGACTTTAAATTTTTGGTGATCGATCTCTCCAATTTGTTCGTTTTCCGGAAAAAGAAATTCCCTATTTTTTTTTAAATCAGTCAACATCAACCCGTCCTCCGGACTTCTGAAATAATAATAGTTTTAAATGGGAAAAAATAGATTTAAAAAATGGAGAAATGAAGTACTTGTCATTAACTATTTGTAAACTAAAGTTTTGTTAATTCTTAAGGAATGTTCAAGGAATATTTTCCACCCAATAATTTTTAAGTTTCACCTAGCCAATCCCCTTCTATTATTGTGCCTGGAAAATGCCCCCAAAAATGCGAAGTAGCAGTTTTATATGACGACAAATTTATGCTAAAGACGGTATTTTCTGGAAACTGTTTCAACAATTTGCATTCAATTAAATAACTTTTTCCCTGTAAATCGTGAAAAGTCATTTTATGGAATACATGACACCCCATATTAATTTCAAAAGCCCGAGTGAACGGGTTAATTTTGACCGATTTGAAAAAAGTACGAAATTTATTTTTCCAGAAAACGAACTAATTGAAGGGGATCGATCACCAAAAATCGAAAGTTGAGTTAACAAAGAATGATTTTTTCATTAATATAATTCAAGGTTGATGCAAGCATATATTTATATTATTTGTAGTTAATTAAATGTATTATTTTTATTAGGATATTAAATATATTTTTTCTTGTGTAGGGAATAAGGATATTCTTTCTAGCAATACTACCCTCCTGGGCCAGGATTGGGATTTAGTTCCTTTTAACTAGTTACTGTAACTAATTACTTTCTTTTAGTAACGATAGTATTAACGACATTACCTTTATTAAGTAACGAATTGGTAACTAGTTACATTTTTTCAGTAACAGTAATTATAATAACCGTTATTTTTTCAGTTACTTTCGGAATGTAGTTCACAAGTCTTTGATATGACAATTAATCAATTTTATTGCTTTTCCAACTATTTTTTCATTTTCACTATTCAAATTGTGGTGGCAGATAGCCACGGAAATTTATGGCCCAATATAGAGAAATTGACATTTTTCTCTCATCCTATAGGATAAAGAATTTTCTAAAATCTATAAAAACACTTGAAAATAATTTTAAAAATAATTTCAAAGTTAAATATTTCCTTCTCTTTGGTTGATAATGAATTTTTTAAACCGGAAATTTAACTATTCCAGATATTTTACTTATTATTTTAATTGAAAATCCATCTTCTTTGTTTAAAAATTGTATTATTTGGTTGGAAATTTAATTATTTTGTTCGAAGTTGAACGTTTTTGAAAGAAAATCATTTTCTTTGGTCAAAAATTGAACTATTTTGTTGAAAATCAGTTTTTTAGTTGAACTAACCTTTTTTTATTGAAAATTAAGAAAATTCTGTTTGAAATATATAAACTATAACATTTTTAGTTGAGGATTTATCTCTTTTCGTAATAATTAATTTTTTTAACTGAACATTTAAATATGGCATTTTTTGTTGAAAATAAATTCATCATTTTTAGTTGAAAATTCATATATTTTGTTTAAAATTTGTATTTTTTTGGAAAAAAATCTCCTTGGTTGAAAATTCATCTGTTTGGTGTTAAATGGCACTATTTTATTCAAAATTGATCTTTTGTAGCTGAAAATGCATGTTTTTTTATTAAACATTGATCTCTTTGAATTCAAATTAAACAATCTTGTTGGAAATTCGTATTTTTTGGTTGAAATTTCGTCTATAAAATTTTTCATTGAGAATTCATCTTTTTGGATAGAAATATTATTGTTTGGCTGAAAATCAACTTCTTTGTTGAAAATTCGCCATGTAGCTTAAAGCTTTAACAATCTGGTTGATTTTTTTTCTCTCTTGACTGGAAATTCAACTATTTTGTTGAAAAATTGTTTTTTGGTTGAATGTAACTGTTTTTGATTAAGAATAAAAAAAAATTCTTGAAATATCAACTATTACATTTTTTATTAAGAAGTCATCTTTTTTCGTTCAAAATTATTTTTTCAATTGAAAAAAATCATGCATTTTTTTAAAAGTTTGTCTTTTTTGGAAAAAGTTATCTTCTTGGTTGCAAATTCATCTCTTTAGTTTCAAATGAACCTATTTGGTTGCAAATTCGTATTTTTGGTTGAGTTCAACTGTACCTGATTCTAAAGTTAAAATATTTTGTTGTTGAAATTTTAACTATTACCTTTTTAATTATAAATTCATCATTTTTGATTGAAAGTTGAACTACCTTGTTAAACATGTTTTTTTGTTTTGTTTTGAAGATTCATCATTTCAGTTGAAAATTCATCTCTTTCGTTAAAAAATTAACTATAGCTAAAGGTGCGACTATTTGGTTGGATATTGTTTTGTTTTTTTCATTTCAAAATACATCTATTTTGTTGAAGAGGCATGTATTTCGTTGAAAAATGAAAATATGTGTCTTTCAGTTGAAAATGTATCATTTTTGTTGAAAATTCATGTAATTTGTTAAAAATTCAACGTCTACTAAAAAATCTTCCACTGGGCTTGGAATATTGTAAATTTTCTAGAAGTGGAAGTCGTCACTAGGTAAATATAAAGAAACAATTTCAGGAAGAAATAATTAATTTTCAGTGCCAGAAAGATTTATAGCTCAAAATAGGAAAGCTCACATTTCTCATCCACACTGAAATTCAAAATTTTCTGAAACATTCCTTTTATTTTAGAAATATTATGTGGGCCATGACTAATCTACGACCTTCTTTAAAACATGTAACAACTATCAATTGTAAGTTATGAATAAAGTTTTGTAACAATTTAATTTGCATATATGTTTCTAAAATACAAAAGTAACGATAGTTACTATTTTTGAGAAATGCAACTGAGAAAAAGGCACGTTTTTAATCGGTAACGATAACGATGACTAGCTACTTTTTTTCGTGAGGTATCGGTAACTGTAACTAGTTCCTCTTAAAATAGTAGGTTGCGATCGTTTTGTTACATTTCGAGTAATACATATTATTTTGCGTAGCAAATCTATTGAAAATTCGAGTTCCGGTACCTAGGGATGCAAACACCGTGGTTCAACCTGCTCTACAGGTATCGAGACTCAAAGTTTCAATAGAGGCGCGATGAGAATCAACTCACCCATCACTGACCTAGGCTCAACAAGTTTCGTCGGCTCTGAACTTAATATCTATTACTTTTTTTAGAGAGACCTCGAAATCTGTAAAAAATACCCTCAAACGCATGTGACTCTTATCCGATTCCTACTTTACCAAGAAAAACAATTTTTTTATATATGTGAAAATTTTTCAACGGCGATACCACGCTGAAAACACCAGTTCCCGTTAGATCACTGAAGTTAAGCAGTGTTGGGCGCGGTAAGTACTTGGATGGGTGACCGTTCGGGGAATACAGCGTGTTGTTGACCCGTCGTGGGTGTGGTGGACCCACACTGGTAGTATTTATCCACCTAGAAACACTACCCGAATCGGGTAGTGAGGCAATGAACTTTCGAGTTCGAAATGCTAATCAATTTTTTTATTTTTTTATGTGAAAATGCATTAGTACATAAACGTTCCTTAGTCCCTTTTCTTTATTTTTCCAATTATTAAAAAAAAAATCTGCCCGCCTCGCGGGCACATTCTCATCGCGCGTATTGCGCACGGCTCGCTTCGCTCGCAAGTTTGAGTGCGCCTAGGGCGCGCGACTGTTGGATCTCGCGCTTCGCGCTCGGTCATATATATTTATCTCGCACTTCACGCTCGATTATGTTTTCACTTCACGCTTCGCGCTCGGTTGTATTTACATCGCACTTTACACTCGGTTCCTCTAGATTTTAGAACTTCGTGTTCGATTTCGATGAAAAGAAAAAGTTTATTTGCTAATATTATAAAATTATTAAAACCTCTACATATGAAGTGATTGTTAAATTTGTTTTTATTTTAAACTGAAAAAGAACTTTATTTACTCAAGGTTCTATCGACCTTAAGGAACACATTCTCATCCAGACACTCGCGCTCGATATTTGATTTCAAATTAATTTGAACCTTGCGTTCCACGCTCGGTTCTGTGCACCGTATGATAAAGACAAAAAAGTTTGAGGGCACTTACGGCGCGCGATTTGGTCGTCGTGCTTCGAAATACACTGATCGCGCACTTTGTGCTTCGTGTTATATGTTCTTCATATACAAATTACTAAATTTGTTTCTGATTATCAAATGAAGAATAATGAGTTGATAATGAATCTTTTTTGAATGCACAATTGTTGTTCATTCATATGTTTTCGTACCTTGCATTGTTTTTCCAAAAATTTGATTTTTTTTACTGTCAATGTTATTTTCACGAATAAAACAAAAACTACGCATCATATCGAAACATGATTCATAACAAATTTGCACCTCTTCTTTGGACGAACAAATTTTGTCTTCGTGATGTTTTTCGTAGCTTGTGTTATTCATCTAAAAATTTAATTTTACTAATTTTAATGCTGTTTTTTACGAATAAAACAAAAACTAAGCGTCATATTAAAAAGTGAATGGAAACAAATTTGTAGATCTTTTTTAGGTGCATAATTTTGGTCGAATCATCTTTTGTCGTATCTTGCATAGTTTGGCAGCAAAATGGAATTTTTGATTTCTCGTTATTTTTTCGTGCGATCTTCGAAAAGTTATGGAAATCTTGTGAGGTGTTCAAAAAGCAACGTTGTTTTCCTCTTGACTTTTTTTCATATTTTGCATTTTTCGGCTTAAAATGTTCATTTTCGTTTGTTTTTTGGAATTTTGAAAATTTGTTCCTCTTTTTTTCGAACTACTAACAAACGTACATAGAATTTTCAAATCTTCAAAAAAAGTGGTCTCAACATTTTTCAAAATGTGCTCACTTTTTGAATTTTCATCCGAAATAGCTGGTTAACGACCTCGTTCTTTCTTTTTAGGCCATTAAAAAGTGTGCCAAAGCACAATCCAATCTGATCAATCTTTCAAAAGTGATTTTGCCTACACGATACTACAGACAGACAGACATACGCAGACAGACACCTTCGTAAAAATCGTTTTTTCTGACTCAGGAGGTCTCAAAACGTGGAGATTTGATGAAAACGGACAATGTCAAATTTTACATAAAACTAATACCTTCTCATTAGAATGTAAAAAATGTCGGTAATTTACGAATCGGATAAGTGTCACATGCCTTTCAAAAAATAAATCACTTCATAAATGTTTAATATAATTTTGATGGCTGTGAATGCACCTTAATTACCACGTGACTTCCCTATGGCTTGCAACTCGTAGATTCTCAATCCGGTATGGTCTAGTGGCTAGGATACCTGGCTCTCACCCAGGAGGCTCGGGTTCGATTCCCGGTACCGGAATTTTTTTTATTTTGTTAATCTGATAAATTCATTTCTTTGAAACATTTATAGTAATGTCGTTTCACGCTTTGCTTATAACTTTCCTTCTTTAACATGAATCTAATACCTTTCATCATAAATGATGAGAATGGAAAAATTATGATTTCAAGGCCAAACTATTGAGTATTCTAACATTACGTCATACTGGGTCTGTAACGTCGAAATTTATAAGGCTTTTATCACTTGGTGGAATGTGGTGGAATGGAAAGCATTGTTTACATAGGTCCATAGGAGTTTGACTAAAATAATTTTTTTTTTACGAAATTAACTGAAAAATTGTAATATCGCTTTGCTTTTCAGATAGAAAAGCTATTTCTCTAATTATTGATGGCAATTTAGTAAGTATACGATTCGGCAATCCTTCAAGAAAATTATAATGTGTCCTGATTGAGGTTATCCTTTGAGGATAACCTTTCCAAGAACACATTTTTTTGAAGCGTAGCTTCAATACAAAGTCTGCTTCGAAGTACTTCTACAAGCTTGCAATTTTTTTTAAGCTTTCAATTGATTATAAGTGTGATAACTATGCGGTAAAACAAAATAATTAACGAGATCAACCATAGTAATCTCAGGTAACTGCTCCAATTCCGTATTCAGAGATCACAGTTTTCGACCATTTTTATTTTCTCCTTGTACATTTCTCTTACACCACCTTCTAAGAATCTAAGGTGTCAAAATATTCGTTTGACATCTTTTAAAACCCTTCATACTTCAATCACTTTACGCATTACCAAAATCCCAAAATTGTTACCACCAACCATGGAGAATAGATATAAGGAGCCAGGCCCGGCGAAATACGTTGAGTCCAGGTGGTTAGTTTTTCAAATTGAAGGAGGTTGGGGTGGGGGGGGGGGGGGGGGTGTCATAATAAAATATTTCATAATTTCCAAAAAATTTCGACGTAAACGTAACTTTTATCATTTTTTTCTTTTGTATAATTATTTCTGAAAACAACCAATCGTTTTATCGCGATATAAAAATTGTAAATCATTCATGTTCGAAGTGCAAAAACAGAAGTCGGTTTCGTATTTTTACAGATAAATTCATCCATCAGAAAGTCTAAAGCGAGATTAACAACATTTTCAGGATATGTATGTAAAATTGCGACATGGTTCCGTCGGTTTTGGGCCATATAGTCGATCGACTGAAAAAAAAACTTCTCTAATTGGAGCAAGATGACCAGAGAATGGCAGGGTTACCAGATGGTCCAAGTGAAAAGGGCGGACACTACAATCCCCCCCCCCCCCCATATGAAAAATGAAATAAAGAAAAAAATCTTTTTCAACATTTAAAATAATAAAAAAATAAAAATAAATGAAAAAAAAAGATTTTGAAAGAGCGTAACTTATTTGGTGATTCTCGAACCATATTATACTCTACCTGGAGTTTGGATGGAATTCAAAACAAATTAAAAAATATATTCGTACATTTTCATTTCATTCATATAGGCTAAATCCATACTGAAAAGATGAAAATATTTAAAACCTTATAGTTCATCGGTCTGATCGAGAAAAAAGCGAACATTTCACATAAAAAGCGGACAAGCGTCTGGTAACCCTAGAGAATGGTCATGAGTAATTTAATGAATCTCGCATATTCAGGAACGAGTTCTTGAAACCAAACGTTTTCTTTCATAAATTGCACGACACCTTTCAAAGATTATGGTCTTACTTCCTCAAGTTTCATCAAAACCAATGCCACATCTCTATATCACTTAATAATCTGAATTCGTTCGAATCCCCCTTGTAAAATTTGATGATAATTTTCACGTCTACTGTTTCAACAATAATGAATTGCTCTAATGTGTTGAAAAAAGAAACCACTACCTAAACTTTTCTTTCACAATAACCTGCAAAAACACCTGCCTCCTCTATCGTCTACTTTATTTTTCTTTCTCGTAGTTCACGCGCATATGGAGCGCGCACCTTCTGACTAGCTTTCCTAGTGCGGTCTGATTGGGTCAGATCGGATTTGGTCTTTACGCGCGCATATTATGAAAATGGATCAAAACCCAAATGCATGTTTTTTCGCTCGAATTTCCAGGTGGGTAATCACCCACCTTCTGAGGTTCCAGGTGGGTAGTACTACCCACCGTACCCACCTGTTCCGCTGGGCCTGTAAGGAACCCTAAGTCTGTACATTGACTTCACCAAAAACGAGCATTTTTCTGTCGGATGTAAAATTACGCATCGAAATGCTAGATCTTCTCGGGCGCGGCGCTAGTGTGGCACGCGCATCGATGGCCGCCGTCATGTACTTTCCTTCAACCTGGTACTGAGGATTGAAGCCCGTGCAGAAATTTCGCCGTAACCCCGACCGGGCCCAGACTCGTTCATATCGGGCCCTGATGTGGAAATCGAGTCAGGGCCAGACTCATCATGAAACACGTAGCCACCTCGGAGCCATGTCTAGGGGCCCGATCAAACGCCTGATCTGTCCCCGGTCTGGCCCCTATTATTTACCCGAGTCTAGCCACATTATTTACTTTTCTAGTAGGAATTAAAATCCTTCAAAATAATTATAACAGAATATTAAATAAAAAGCCAAATTAATAGGATTGAGCTTTATTTTAACTACACCTTAAAAATAATTAAGAATGGTTATTTGGACCTCTGCTTCCGATTACCGTCCCAGTCTTTTGCATTCCAGAAGACGTTGCTCATGTGGGACAGCACTTCCTCTTCGGTTGCATTGAATTTGTCAAAATTACATTTCTTCATTTCAATCCACAAATATTATCCCTTACCCCGTCACTGGAGCGATAACATGCATAACTTAAATCGTAGAATGCAAAATATAACCTCAAAATTGCAACTACTTGTTTTACAAAAAAAAAAGCTACCGAGCGAAATAAATATCAAATAATAATTTTTTTGACTAAAATGAGGAAATCGAATGTTTAGGTTAGAACTGGGATCCAGTACAATGCAATTAAATATATCACAAAATGTAATAATACCATAAAAAATGTAATACCATAAAAGACTAACCTTCGTTGCTTTCGTTTTCATCGTGTAACTACGGAATTTTGCTGATGGCACGATTTTTGCGAACACACGGTGTGCTCCTTAATTTTGGCATTTATTATTAATGTGTTAAGAATATATTATACGGTCGAAAACTCCCAGAACATTTGCAACACAACACCACGAAGGAGAACAAAAATTAAGGTTATGTTCGTGATTATATTACATCTAGCGCATATGGCTTAAGATGGCGCTGGGAAGAGGCTATATGACGTCACAGTACATAGCCCGGTCTGGTACGAGTCAGGGCCACAGAATTCTTCCTATCAGGACCAGATAGTACACATCGGATCAGGTCCTAGTCGGTAATCGGTAATATATATGGCGATTTCTGCACGGGAGAGAGAAAAATTTGAACTTTTAACAACATAAAAAACCCGGATATGAATGCAATGAAACTAAATTCCAAAGGAAACCTTTGGTGCATTTTAAACGGTTAAAAAATTTAATATTTATAAAATACAATAATCTTGACTTTCACGTTGAAATCAAAATCCTAATTATTCTCCATTCAAACCTTTATAACGCAAAGGTTATTTGAATTCATTAGTGCAATAATTCAAAAGTACCTACCTCGTCCATTGCAGGATCTCTACATTACACACACTTCAAAAAAAGATGTTCCGCGGTGTATAAAATTATTTAAATCTTTTTTATGCCAATAAATTTTTTTTTCTATAAATCATAATATATCACAATTGTAAATAATTCAAAATGTGCGTGCCACACTAGCGCCAGACCCGGAAACGGGAAGTATTGTAACCATTTTCATACGACAAAAATGTGCTCATTTTCGGTTACACTACTCTCTGACACTACTTTGGTCTCCTTATGTCTATTTTCCATGCCACCAATAGTCACAATATAATGCAACCTAACTTCAATCACGACACAGTATAATTTTTCTTGATGGACTGCCAAATCGCATACTTTTAAAATTGCCAACAATAATTAGAGAAATGGCTTTTCTATCTGAAAAGCAAAGCAATATTACAATTTTTCACTTAATTTTTTCCATTCCACAAAGTTATAAAAGCCTTATAGATTTCGATGTTACCGACCCAGCATGACGTAATGTTAGAATACTCTATGGATGCTCTCAATTAATAATATATGAAGTTTATTGGGATAAATTTTAAGTCTTCGAAATCACAACAAAACTAAAATAAATAATAATAGTGACGAAGGGGCTATTCAAGTATTAGGTAAGCATAGGGGGGAGGGTCTAAATAGATGCTTATTGTTGTATATTCGTCATGCAAAAATATGCTTACATTGGTCAAAAATAGGGAAAATCATGCTTTTATTAGATAGAAAGTTAAGATGATTGTAAATATTATAAAAATTTTATGACTATGGAAAAATTTAAAATTTAAATTCTAAAATAAACGACGCGAAATATGGTGAAATAAGTCTTAAGGAGTAATTATAGCCAAACGGCGTAAAATATGGGGAACAGTTTGTGGAGGAATTTCAGAATTTAAACATTCCTACGATATTTCTTTGAATCATTTTTTGACAGAACTCGTAGTTTTTAATTTATTTATTGAAATTTATATGCGAAAATAAAAAATTCCAATATCACGCTAAAGGACGCGAGATACGTAAAAATTCTAAAAGAAGACTTGTAGAGGATGTGTTATGAGAAGGGTACAACTGTGCACGAGCCCATTTGTGCACGTCGATGGCCACAGACCCACCTGTGCACCAGGCCATCTATGCACGTCTAATGTCGACGTGGACAGATGGTACCCTACGTGTATCCGTGTATTACTTGAATTCTGGGAATTTCTTGAATTCTATGAATTCGCAGATTTCCATGAATTCCTTGAATTACGTGAATTCGGCAAATTTCTTGAACTTAAATCCCTTGAATTCCAAAAGCTCGAATACACAAGGTCAGTTTTGCAGTGTTTGCAATGTGGCTCAAGATAAGCAATGTTAACTCATTAGTCACAATAATTTTATTCAGCATGGCCGCAAAGCTTCATTTTCAAAATTTCATGACTCTATGAATTTTCTCTGACCAATTTTTCATTTTTTTGACATAAAATTTAAAAATGTAAATACTAATATTCTAACATTCTTAATATAGAATATTTTATAAATGGTATAAAACAATTTGAACTGTAAATTTACAAATATTGATCATACTCAGGACTGCAGCAGAGTAATTCAGTCTAAAAGAGACATATTTAGTCCGAAAAAGTAAAAAAAATTGAATAATTTCTCCCACCAAAAGTGACTAGAATTTAAAGGAAATGAGGAAAATTTGATAAAATTCATAAAAATCCATGATGAATTTTTAACAAATTCAAGTGAAATGAAAGCAATTTAAAAGTATTTAAAAATCAATTAATTTACTCAGTTTAAATAAATACCAAAAAAATGTTGAAAGTCCCGTGGTGTCTTTCAAAAATATCTTGAAACCTTATAGTTCATGTATAATCGTTTGATATCTTCCGAGAAATTTCAAATCTTTTGAAATCCCTTTAAATTATTGAAATCAATTAAAAATGCCCTGAACTCTTTTAAAATTCCCTCAAGTTGTGAAAATCCTTTAAAATCTTTTGAAATGCCTTGAAGCTTTTTGAAGCTCTTAAAAATGCCCTGGAATCATAATTATAAAATACTCTAGAATATTTCGAGTCCTTTGAAATCCCACTAAGTTACAGAAATCAATAAAAACTTCCTCGGAATCTCTTGAAATACCTTAAAATATTTCAAATGATTGACAATCTTTTTAAATCATTCAAAATGTCAGAAATATTTCAAAATCCCTTGAAATCATTTAAGCTCTAGTAAATTTTTTCAAACATCATGAAAATTTTCATATTCGTAGAATATTTTTGAAAATTTGTTATTCTCTTGAAAATGCCTTAAAATCTTTTAAAATACAGTAAAATTCTTCAAATCATTTGAAATCCTTTGAACGCTTTCGAAGCCCTAAATAATTCCTTGAAATATTTAAAAATACCATAAAATGTTTAAAATTCTTTGGAATCGCTGCAAATTATTGAAATTTATTAGAAATTCCTTGAAATCTGTTCCAATATGTACCCCAAGATATTTCAAATCCTCTGAAATATTTTTAAATCCCTTCAAACTTTTTACAGCTCTGGAAGATTCGTTGGAAATTTTAAGGATACCTTAAAATCCTTATAATCCTTTGAAATCCCTTGAAATTATTGAATTCTTTTACAAATTCCTTGGTGTTAAACAAACAACAGCCTAAGTTTGTGACTTTTGGTAAATAAAAATAAGTTAATTGAAAGAGAATAACTAGGAGGAAAATAGTCAAAATGTTCAGTCTTTCAAGAACAATTTTGATCATGGTAATTTCAACAATTGGAAAGTGAAATGTTATAAATACACTAGACTTTCGAACGTAAACAGTCAAGGCCGTGTCGTAATGTTGGGCAACGTGACGCAGTTACAGCTAGGCAGTTAGGTACTGCGCTTTCTCGCTATACTACTGTTTTGTCTAGGGTGACTGACCGCGGACTAAGTTCCCTTTCGGCCCCGCGACTTCTCTCTTCCACCGTCGTCAATTCTTGAAACGCATAAATCGAGAGTGCCTAAATCAAAAGTCTAGTGTTATTGCGCAACTTTAATTTGAAACGTTCCAAATTTCAAACAGAGTTTATATGTAATGTTGATTGCTTGCTTGAAACCATAACTTTTATCGTTCAGTTATTTCAAGTGTTCACAACCATTATTACATCTAGGTATAAATTATTTTTATGATAAAAATCAAGATTCGTGTTGCAATTATTATATAATTATAATTACTGTCAAATTTATATTCAAGTTCTTAAGTATATATGTTTCAGGATGTCCTCTAGCATTCCATGAAAAATATTTCCGGTCATCCATTTTAATCTAAATTAGAAAAATGTAACTAATTAGTAATTTCCAAATTTATTGAAACAATAAGACGCCTTAGTCTATAAATAAAGCAGTCCGTAGGTAATATGGTGGAACTTGTAAACAGGTTCCGTCATCTGAAAATGAAAAAAACAGAATTCTTGATAATAATTTAATGTACTTCAATTTCGTTTATTCGCGTTAAAAATAATACCACAGAAAAATTACGAAATTAAATTGAACACAACGGCACACATAAAAAAGAATTTTTCTGATATCGAGTCCCATAAACTGAAAATTGAAACATTTAAAATTTGTCAATTTGAAAGTCAGAAAAACAAGGGACTGTTCATAAACTATGATACCAATGTTGGGTAAGTTGTATGTTTTTTTCATGAATTTATATTATTATAAATATATATATTACAAATGATATATTATATATATAATATATTGTAAAATATATATTATATATATTTATTTATTTGTAAATAGTGTATAAAAATTATTCATCATTCTTTTTCATTTCAGGCCGAGGGAAAGCCAAAAAGGTTAGTCAATTTTTGTTGTTCTCCTTATCAACTGTCAACCAGTATGAAGGCAGATTATAAATTGTATGTGTAAAACACATTGTGACTGCTGTTATAAGCTAAAATGTTTTACGTAACCCGAGTAAGTTTTTCTTGCTTTCTGGTCGTGGTTCGGAGCAAGAAATAGGTAATTGTTGGTGGTGGGGTACTTTATCGTCCTAGGTCGATAATGTGCATTTTATCGTTTTCAGTAAATGCGCGCAAGTGAGCGTTCGTTATTTCGATCCATGAGCACTTTACTGCGAGGTACTTGTGCTTTTAAATGAACCTCCAAGCTAAGACGTCCTTTCATTGGTTAACTCGGAAACATTACTCTTATTACATAAAATATAGTGTGTACCGAGGCAGCGAAGTCTTTTTACAGCCGAGCGGAGTTTACAAAAACTACTCGCAGCCGAGGCAGAGCCGAGGCGTGGACGAGTAAATCAGCCGTAAAAATACTACTTTGCTGCCTTGGTGCACAATACACTATTACTAGCGCGTGGATTTTGTCTATTAATATTTTTTAACTTGGAATTTTTTTTTTAGTATATTCTATATAAACTATCTTGCTTCTCAATATACATATATTATTTATGAATTAAACAGTACAATGTCAGCAATGAATTTGCAACTCTGAAAATAGGAAAACATCCAATAATGATATTTTATAATAATTATACACTGGAAATCCCATTCAAGTCCCTCCGATTTATGTGGTTCCGAGAATTGTTGAGGGAGACCCGCGGGGTCGAGAGAGGGTTAACCGTTTACGTTCTGAGCGTGCGAATGTTTTGTCCGCTTTAAGGCAAGGCCATTTAGGAGCTTGCCCCAAACTGGACTTAAATGGAATTCCCAGGGTACTTGCATATGCACTGATTAGAAGCAAATAGTATATCCTAAAAAAGATGCATTATTTCAATGTATTGAACTGCTCCTTTATATATTGTATAAATACAATGAGGAGTAACCGAAGTGGAACGCGAAATAATTTCAATTAATAATAACTGCCTGGTTTCTACTAAGTTAATTTAAACTTGAGTGTAATCGGATTTCATTTTTACAGGGTGGCCCGATGGCAATGCACTGACAGAGCAAACCAGGAATGAGACTGGAATTTTGAGCACCGGGAAAAAGCCAGGAATTTTGTTAAAACCCTGGTCAAAGCTCACTTTATAATTATTTATTTATTTAGGATTTCTAATGTCATGTTTCGTCCAACAAATGAATGTTTCTTTCTATAATATACGTAGGTGTACTTAACAATTTAAAGTATATGTTTTTTTGGTTCTTTCAAACAATAAAGTTTCTTATAACCAAAAGTTCCTTCAGAACTATTTAACGTAGACATTACACAACTTTAATTTATATAAATAATTACTCATATTGGTAAAATTAAGTTATAATTTATTAATACTCTAAACGTTTCTTAATTAAATGTGATGTTATGTAAAAGAAATGGCCACTTAGATGGCAGAGAGTTACAAATAGCGGCATATATAGCCGGATAAATTACCGGAACGTCACATCTTATATTCTGAAATAACATCAGTTGCTTCCTTGCGCAGTATTTTACTGTGGTTTATTTTGTAATAAATTAGTAGTTGTTAAATCACTGTTACATTAATTTATATCATACATTTTACCTCAGAGTTCTAGAAGGTTTAAACCTTTTCGAAATTAGTATAATGGAGCAGTTAGTGTGGACTCGAGTGTGGAACAACTAATATTATAAACACTTGAAAGTCAGCCTGGAAAAATGTAATTTTCACCCGGGAAACCAGGAAATAGCCATGGATTTTTTTAAAGTTTCAGTGGTCACCCTAAGTGTAACATATTAGTTCGTTTGTATCGAATAGGTGAAAGTACATCGAAATCCATTGCTTCGTATTTTTTGGGCTGTCAATTGGTAATTGTTTACGAGATATTAGCAATGAACACATTTTCTGGATAAAAGCAAAATTTTGACAGTTTTTTTTTTGTTCCAGCATTATTTTACAACTGAAAATGATTGCTGGACACATGCTCAATAGTTTATAGTGAAAAAATCTAATATTGAACAATACCTGTAATTTTCATAGCCAATTATATTATTACAAAAATACATAATTTAGCCGTTTTTCTTCATAAAATACCGTGTTATATACAAAAAGGTGATAATAACCTTATCGTGTACGATAACTTTAATTAAGCCAGATTTTAATAACATTTTATATTCTTATGAATACTTACTATAAACAAATGAATACATTTCAACCGTTTTTCAATGTTAAATCACCGTTTATTCATAGAAAAGTATAACTAGATGCGTTGTGCGTTATATTTTTATTACATTTAAGAAATAATTTATAATATTTTGAATTTTTATAAACATTTACTATAAATAAATGCACTATTTTGCCATTTCCATCTAAAAGCACTGTTTCTTCGCGGAGGTGTATCACTAGATACGTTCTGCATTACTTTTAGTTACATTGAAGCAGTATTGAACAATTTTTCTAATTTTTGTCAACAGTTATTATTACTAAAAATTAAAATTTAAGTCTTTCTTCAACCTACAAGCACCGTTTCTATACAAAAAAATTACTGTGTGTATTGCGCGTTTCATCAGTTTTTATGAACAATGATTGTAAACAAATGCAAAATTTAGCAATTTTTCTTCATGAAAGCACCGTTTTTCTTGCAAAAAAATATCAATGAACTCTTCTTACACGATTCTTAGTTGAATTATACCAGCATTTAATAACTAGACACGTTTTATGTTATATTTTTGTTTCATTCATCTACTATTTATTGATTTTTTCAATGTTTGTAAGCATTTATTTAAAAAAAAAATGAACACTGTAGGCCTTTCTCAACCTATAAGCACCGTTTCTTCATGGAAAAGTATTACTAGACACCTTGGGCGTTATATTTTTGTTACATTTAAATATTATTGAATAATATTCTAAATATCCGCAAAAGTTTATTGTAAACAAAAACACAATGTAGCTCTTTTTCGAGCTAAATGCAGCGTTTCTTCACATAAAAGTATTACTAGTAATACTTTCCTGGGAAGGATCGAGGCTTTTTGTTAGAAAAAATACAACTATGCCCATCTCGCCCCACCCATCCCTATATGTATAGCTAAATTTCATCAGGATCGTGTATTTTATCGTTGTCCATATCTTTCTAGATCTATCTTCTTGTAAAAATGATCTAAAACCTCCTATAGAATTTCTAAGAAGGATGAAAGATTTCTTACGTGTAGAATAAATCCAGGATTTACAAGTTTATTGCAACGCAAAAAATATTGCGATTGTACTAGGACGTTTATTGCACCGGTCTTGTGAAAAATTATGCATTTCTTGCCACAGAGGTTCTTCGGAAGTAGAAGAACCTGCTGTTCTGTCAGCGAGGAGGAAGACAAGTCAATTCATTTGAGAATGAACGATCGGAATCAGCTGAACTCAACTGACCTTACCCGTCAAGTTTGCTAATATTTGTTGAACTAAGAATAAGAAAAATTAAATTATTCGAACGAAAACAGGTCACTCAAGAAATAAAGGATCTCTTCCTTAATTACAAGACCCGTTTAAACTTGAGTTTATCTAGAAAAAATAGCGGAATGGAAAATATAAAACACAATGTACTTAAATCAGAAGTTTTAAACTACAAATATTTAAAAAATGTAAAGTCTTGAATAGAGAATTCGCATGCATTTTTTTGTTTATTTCAAAGTTCATTATTTAAAAATTTGCAGGGATCACAGACTTAACCCTATCCTCCTACGTTTCCCCTTTTTTCTCTTTTATCTTTAAATATACGATATTTGGAAATATAATTGTACGTTTCACATCTACAGTATTATTCTATTCCAAATGAGAATATGCTAACGCGAGTAGTGAAAGCTTTTTCTTATTTTGCAGAATTATCTATTAGGATATAAATCCAACTTCAAAGCTTTAATATTTTTCCGTTGAATCTATACATTTTAAATATTTTTTGAATTAACTACAATAAATTACGATGATCTGTTTGTCCACATTGAAGATACTTTAGCTTGAATTTGAATAACAAAGAATTAAAAACAAGAATTACAAGATTCACAACTGATCATGATGACATTTTTCGATTCAACACAAATTCAATAATGTCTAGAATTTAAAATTTTTTTAAAAACTACGAAAAATCCGCAAATACCAAAAATGATACACTTCTAAATTTGTGAATAGATACCTTTTTTTAGTGCTTGGGCAATTTCAAATTATTACAATAAAACCATTTTGATTTTGTAATATTTGACAATTTATAGACGTTTTAAGTTTAACCATTTCTAAATTTTCAACTGTCCGGGTACGGTAATACGACAGTTGAAACATTAGGTTAAATTTATTTTGCTGTGCAACGCGAAGAAAAATTAGTAAATGCTTGATGTAAAGCTATTATTAGCTGTTCAGAATAACCTTTTTTCATCATTTGACATTTTTGACATGATAAATAACAATAAATGACACATTAAGTATAGACAAAGAAAATTATTGAATGCAGCAGGCAATTTTTTCAAAAATACTTATGACCCAATCGCTTGTAGGGACTGTTCGTATAACTCACATCACATCAATCACAAAATATACTATTACCGCAAGTTTTTTCTATTTTTTTAACTTAAATGAAAAATTTATTGAATATAGTATTTATTTATTTCGTGTCAAAATAAACTCAGTTTAGCTTCCTCTACAAGATGTAATAATTATTTCACAACTTTGAGAGTACCGGTTTTTCATTAGCCTTCGTGAAATCATTGAAATCTTTGTGAAGTCTTTTGGAATCTTTTGGAATCTTTCGAAATCTTTTGGAATCTTTTAAAATCTCTTGGAATCTTTCGAAATGAGAAGGGTGCTTTAGTGTTGAATTATTGTGGAAAAACTAGTTCAACTCTTTTTGATATTTTGTTTCCACAAAAAAAATGATTTTATGATTGTAAGTACATAAAAGGGCAATACGATTTGTATTTGGATTTTAGATTAGAGATTAGCCTCTTGAAATATTTTGGAATGTTTCACAATCTCTTTGAGCCTCTTAAAATCTTCAATATATAAAATTCAAGGAATTCAAAGGATTTTGAATTTGGAAACGCTACCCCCTAAATTCCTTTCTATCGCATAAAACTACAGCGGTAAATTTTCTTTCATTTTAGAAAAATTGTTTAGAGGTTCCGCTAGGTCGTTTCAGGTCTGAAAATGGATTTTCTTAGCTTTTGATTTGAAAAATACAAATTGAAGTATAAAAATTCTTTTACCTTCAGGAAGTATTTGTTATTTATTAAGGTACCAGACCTAAATTTGATCAAACAAAAAAATAAACATTTTGAAAGTATTTTTGGGCTTACAATACGAAAATTTCAGATCATTAATTTTTATGAAATTGCAAATTTTCGTATTCTAGGACAGATATTATCTCCGACGCGCCCCCCCCCCACCCTCCAAGTTACGGCTTATTCCAAATAAATCAAAAATAATTTCTAGGGATAAAATAATTTTTTGCCTCAAATTTGGATTTGAAATAAGTAAAAACTGATAAAATTCATTTTCACAACTAAAAGGGCCTTGAAACAATGTTTTAAAAATAGAAGAAAATTTCTAACAGTAATTTCTCACTAAAAGAAATGAATTCCGTGAGTGGTGCATTTAAAAATTTTAAAAATATAAATTTTCTGGATTATCTAAATTATTTAAGCCATACTCTCACATGGTATAGTTTCGAACTCAACATTAATTATTTCTCAATAAATCCAAATTACTTTCTAGGGATTAATTAATTTTTTGCCTTTTTGTATTTAAAAAAAAAATTGAAAACCGAGAAAATTCATTTTCACAACTGAAAAGGCCTCTGAACAATTTTTTAAAAATAGAAGAAAATTTATGGCAGTATTTTTCTTCTTAAAGTAATAAATTCCGTGGGTGGCGTTTAGGAACAAAAAAATATACACGTTTTGGACAACCTCAATTTTATATTATTAACATTTTAATCACCTAAACAAATATATGCTAGACTCATCTAAACCATCTCTTCTATAATGAAAGGATTATCTGAATTATTTTAGTCATACTCTCACATGGTATAATTTCGAGCTCAAGATTATGATATAAAAATTGATACACGAAATTAATTATTTGCAAGTTACGCTGTATCTAATATCTGCATTTTGTAATTGCTGCCCATCATTATTTTGCACGATGAATCGGAAAGGATTAATAAATTACGGCCACCTTATTTATAATTACTAATAAACGTCTAGTAGCGATCAATACAAAGCTTCCGACTGGGGGCTGTGGCTAGTTTTTAAATGCGAAATTAACGTCGTTTTATAATATCAGATATTCCTATTGATAAGAATTCAAGCGATGGTGTAAACCGGTATGATTTAGTCATCATCGAGATCTTTGATATGAAATCGAGTTAGTAAATACCTCCGCGTGTGAGACGAATGCTACAGGGTTTAATTTCATCTGCAACATGACTGAACACTTGGGAGGTTCAAAAACGCATTGGAATTTATTTTTTAATTTGTATGCTCTTATCCCCAAAATTACAATTTTGTTTTTGACAATTGTAATAATATGAGGAAACCAAGCCGGTTTGTTTGACAGTTAGATTTCTTTCTATTTCGAAAAATCGAGTGTTCCAAGCGTGTCCAAATTTACACAAAACATAAAATCAATAACTAATATTTTATAAACAATTACACATCCGAGTACAGATTCCACTTTTTTAAGTACTCTCAAATTTCTCGGTTAGAATTTGACATATTTAACATTGTATCTATTTTTCTAGATTCCATAAACGATTCTGAAGACCAAGTAGAGGTACTTAGAGGAACCCTACAGTTAGATAACATGTGGCAAAGCGACCATCTGTCTAGGAAGCAAACGGTATGAGAAGAACTCGTGCCGAGGAACTCGGAACCCAAAGAAAGCGACATCTTAGCACTTACAATTAGCAATCAGATAGCAGGGTCCACGAGACCCCTACAGTTTCAAGAAACACACTAAGCCATACATGCATCGTCAGTCGTCACTAGAGTTTAGACCTTTTCTTGGTTTTGTAATTTTAATGAAAGCTCATCATGTCATACGAAGGCTCATCATCTGAAGTGCGCTTCTTCTTTACCATAATAGTAATGACTTCTTAGCCAATGTCATGGATTGTACATACGCACATTTTGTTTATACGTGGTCTCCTCATTTTAATCATTCTAAATTTAAATTGCTGCACGGGGGATTAACGCCAGTGGCAAACCCAAGATGTTGTGGTTGCAGAAGAGTCCTATAATTTAGTGACCAAACGGAAATTTGCATTTAATTGTAAGTTGTAGCCACAGCCAGACAAAAAATTCTAGGAATATAATTTATACGGAGTTTGCGATAAATGATATAAAATTTCTTGCGGTTCTAAGTGTGTTGAAGGGAATGTTTTGAAATTTTTTTTTTTAACTTCCAAAAATGATTTAGCGTGTTTCGTTGTGATTGTACATAGAATCAAAAATGTAAATGTTGGAAGCTAAAAATTAGGTTCGACGAACAAGGGTATTTCTTTTCTAATCAAGTAAAATTTATAATTGACTATAAAATAAATGAGAAATCATACGTACATATGTATAAGTAAGTATAAAAAGTTCGATAAAGAATCGCTTTTCCATAGCAAAAAGTAATCTGAGCCTGCAACTTTCCTGCAAATCAATGTGAAGGTTACTATCATCTATATTTTTTAAGTATATCTATTGTAAGCTTGGAAGCATAATCTCGTCGTTACGCAGGTAAAAGTAGCATGCACTCCACTCGAATGGGAATTGTACGATATCTTCACTGAATCTCCATACACCTACATTTTCATTCATAAGTACAAGTTTCGCTTCCTAAAGTACTTAAACCATTGTTTTCATCCAACACTTTCCAGTCAGAGATTATGAGAAAAATCTTGCAAAAGTCAGGGAATTTATATTATAAGAGGCATTTTAAATAATCTTCATTTCATAGGTGTCTGATTATTTTTTCACGCAAAAAATATACTTCTTGTACTGCACGTCAATCCACGCTTCCGCTATCTCTTGGTATCAAAAAAGAAAAAAAAGACAATTGGGGAAACCCGATTGTCTATCATTTTTAATAACTATATACCCTATATAACAGTAGATTCTTTGCGGATGCAATCGTCCAGTCTGAAAAAAGGAATGGCTAGCACAATGAGTAAAAAAGGAAAAAACGTGATTATCCCTCACAGTGATCCTGGCAATAAAGGTGAAGGTAATTTTTGTGTTATTAATTGAATTACTTCTTTCTTATTCTTTTGTAAACCCTGTCTTATGTCGAGGGTTCCACCCACCGAACCCCTGTCGAATTTGACTAACAAATTTTACTAGATCGTATATTGAGCTTAAAAGGCTGAATAGATATATTCTTTGTTGTACCTTTTCCAAAACAGAGTGGACACAATAAGCTTGCACAGTTTATATCTATATTCGGTGTCTTCGTTTTTGCAAGAATTATACGTCCTGACAATATTCTATTGATAAATGAGGAATAATTCTTCCCCCTCCCCCTATAAGATTCCATGACATTTTATTTCCATGTATAAAATGTTTCTCTCTTCTCATAGAGCCTAAGACTGCATAGGACAGATTTGCAATATTATTTTACACACATAGTATATACCTATGCGAAACGAAAAAGGTCGACATTTACAATAAATTATAGAGAATATACCTCAAAAGACTGGAAAACCGTCGTTCGGATGCTACTACCTGACATAAGTTTCCAGCATAATTATCTCATCGGCTTTGCGATTGGATGAGACGTGATTTTACATACTCATAATATTTTTTTTTGTCATGGGTGATAATATTTTACTCAATTTTTATAAACCACGACAGGTAATTAACGATGGCGGTTGGATGATAGATTGTACTTATACTTGACCTGTTTGTACATATTAAATTAATTTGGCGATAGTAAGCTGCACATTTTACCACCTGGGCTCACAACAAGAACATAGAATGGCATGATGATGCTGCACTCAGAAAAAAGATTCTTTAATTCAAGGAAATTTAGTTGGTTCAATGCACTGTTTTTTTGTTTAAAGGACAATTTTTCCGTAGAAAATTAAAAATTATCTTCTTCTTTTTGAAGTTTAATTCAATTCTATTTAATTTATTCTCCATGTATACCCATCCCGGGTTTTTAATTATGTATATATAATATGTCCCATTCCGATTATATGCTAATTACACGCTGTTATAATAATAATAATGTAAACTTATTTATATTTTACATAACCTGTTTAATAATGCACATGTAGAATTACACAATTATATGACACATTATAAAACTATTTTACACTTGATCTCTTACTCCATCCTCCTCTCCTCTTTTTCTTTCTGATTCTGCATAGCCTTCCACAGTTGTTATTCGGCCACTCTACCACCATTTACACCTAGCTTTTACCTAATAATTCCTCACATTTTGAAGTTATTTTTGGTTAAATGGAAAAAATTACACGGAAAAAATTAATATTCAAAATTTTACGATGGGATAGGACACAAGTTCCAAAAAATTTCGTATAACGTTTATTACTAAGTTCAAGACCATCCATAAAATAATGAAGAGACCGCGAATTATTCCAGTAACTCTCAAAATATCTTTTCCCTATTTCGAGACTCATAGCATGATTCGTGTATTCTCAATAAGAAAACAAAGCAAAAGCAACAAAATAAGTTCGGTGAGCAGTTTTTGTTCGTTTTACAACAATTTGGTTGTAATTTCTAAAAAATTGTTTGGTGTATTAAAACAATTTATTTGACTGGAACAAACATTTTTGTTTGCGCAGATGCCTTAGGCCCCAATTTCCAACAATGGTTGATGTCGGCATAAAGAAAGGCTTTGACATATAGCATGGATCTTAGTAGACCTTGACCTCTAGAAATGTAGAAAAATTGAATCTCATGAAAATTTAAAAACTCTGAGAACAATCAATTTTTTAAATTTATTTTTGAGCTGGGGTAGCCAAGCTGCATGTCTATCGAGTTCAAATTGAATTGACTTCTTTAGTATCCCATAATACACTGTTGTTTCGCGTTGTGACGTTTCCGGATTCCATAATTTTTTATTTTTAATCTACCCTACTATATATTATATATTCAGCAATATTAAAAAAACGTTTTTAACATTCCAAATTGCATAATTATGTCTGGTAGGTGGTTCGAATTTTTTTGTTTGTAAATTTCAGCGCTTTCACCCTCAAATATGTTTGAATCCAAAAAAATGATTTTTTTGTTCCGAAAAAATAATATTTAGAGGTAACGCAAACCCCATGGAGTTTAAAACGTACTTCCCATAAGAAAAAAAACATGTTTTTGTCCATTTTTGTACAGAATCGTAAATATTGAGCATATCGAGTTATCTATGGTATTTCTCTCCAAAATTAGTCATAGAGTACAAATGATAAATTACTTTTTTAATTTTATGCCCATACGCCTGTTTTGCAGGTTCCCGAAAAACCCCCAAAAAGTGGAAAATTGGGTTTTGTAACTTTTGTCACTAATTCTAATTTTTTTTTATGCTTGTTTTAGTGAAAGTTGTTTGTGATACATGAAATTAATCAAAGTTAAGAAAATTACTTTTTAAAACAATTAATTACTATTGTTTTAATATTCTCTTACCATAATGCATGAAAGTTTTGGGGTTTTCTGCAATTTTCAATTTGTTATCAACTTTTTACTATTCCATTACCTCTTATTTCACACGAGACTTTATAGCAATTAATCATTTGATTGAGACCTTTTTAATTTATTTATGTTTATATCATGATTGATGACAACTTATGCGTGTTGTAATTCAAAACAAAATCTCAACAGAGTATTTATTGACACACTCAACCGACCTACTCCTTATTATTCCATATAGTTTTATCTCTACTGTAACATAGCCTTTTTCTTAAAATTAATATTTTTAGAACATTAGTGAGAAAGTAAAACTACTTCAATCAGAAAAGATATAACATTACTCAAAAAATGATTATCTTATCGATGTTTATTCATTATTTTGTCATAACTAAAAACACAAAGAAAAGTTTGAATTTCAAAAAAAAACGCCACTTTCTAGCATTATTCTGAAACAAGATAGTTATGCGCAATAATATATATGCTAAAAAGATTACTTTTATAAGCTTTGATTAATTATTATCTTCCTATTCTAAGAGAATATTTTTATAAATAATGATAAATTATTCACACAATTATTTTTTTCACAAATAATTCGTACTAAACCAAACCTTAAAAACTAGTAATGGCCGCGAAAAACTCGCCAAACCCAATTTTTCACTTATGGGGGTTTTTGGTACCCTATAAAACAGGCTTATGTGGCTGAATTTTCTTATGGGAAATACGTGTCAAATTTCATGAGGTTTGTGTCATCTCTAACAATCAACTTTTTCCAAAACAAAAAAATTCTCATTAATTTTTTTTTGTTGCATTCGAACAAATTTGGTGCTGAGAGTATTCGAATTTAAATTAGTGGCTAACTAGGCACTAACTACTACTACTTAATTATTTCTACTACAGTAAATGCCAGACGTTATATTTCCGTCGTAAATGTCTGCACAATTTTGGATACAACTTTTTTGATATTAGCAAGAATTGAAGGGATGAAAATCCCTTGAAATAATGTACGTTCATACTTATAACGGTGATCGATTATGCCTGTATAGGAAGTCCGGAAAAAGGAAGGAGTCAATAGACGATCGGCGCAGAGAGGAAGAGGTGTTTGTATGGTTACAGAAGCCTAGAGAAGAATCGCGCTACTATCGGAAACGCGAGAGAGGCCGGCGGATTAATAAAAATAAAAGAAAGAGACGGTGCCAGGAGCATATATTGTTAGAGAAAGAGGAAGAGTAACAAGGATAGAAATAGTCCCGTCGAAAGGAGGTACGAGAAAGAGAGAAGGACCTGCTGGGGCTGAAGAAAGAGTGAGGGGAATACCGTATCGTAAGCTCAGCTCATGCTGCTCAGCCACAAACTACCTGACCACCACGCTGTTCGGATCAACCACCTACTCCCGTCCTTCCTTCAAACAGATCTTCTCGTATCTCGTCATTAAAAAAAAAAAAAAAAACAACAAAAGAGAATCAGTGAATGAAGAAACGTAACTATTGAGGAGCCAATTTGTCCTCAGTAGTTAAGGAACAATTTTTCATTCAATTCAAAAAAATTGTCTACTGACGAACACGTGGTCCCTAACATCGACATGATCGATTTCAATTACTCGTCTGTGTGGTCCAGGTTTATCGCGAACACTTTTTCCGTCACTCCAGTGCGTTGTAAAATCACCAATTTCGGATAGTAGAACGATTTATGTTTCTCAGTATTTTCAAGTTGAAAAAAGAAAATCTGAAGTTAAGGCTAATTCAAGAAAGAATTAACTTATCTATGATGGAATTATAATAATAGAACAATCGGCATCACTTCAAAAAAAAGTAACTACCCAAGAAAGCGAATCTCAGATAATTAGAGTATGCTTTTCATAAACGTAATGTACACAAGTGAGAATACAATATGAGAGGAATTTTTAAAGTACTTTTTAAATTGAAAAATTAATTGCAATAAGTAAGGCCCACTGTAATTGCTAACGTTGCGTGATTATTTCTGGCCGAAAGGGTGATATCGGTACATCGGACAATTTACGCCAGATCGAACAGAAACTTGTTCGGTAAACAGGAGGAATACTCTGAAAACTAATCTTTCCAATTAAATCGCAAGAGCGAAAAGTCGATAATAGTATTAACACGAGTTACTTCGCGAAAGCAGTTTCAGAGGTGCTACAGAACGAGCTAAAGTGCATTTAAACTGCAAGAGGCTGGTGTTAAGTGACACAAAATAAAGTGTTACTATACTCGCGACAACTTTCTATCGCGACAATTTAAAGTTGAAAAAACTGTACTGTTTGTTAGAAATCTAAAAAACGGTTTGTTGGAGTTGTAAGATTGATGATACAAACTTTTTGGTGCATCGGAACTTGTTTAGTGTGGGTGTTCAAGATTCAAGATCAAAGGAAGAGGAATCGAAAGTCTGAGGAAACTACAACATACTTCAACATGTAAGTTTTCATTTTATTTTGTAAAGAAATTGTGCTGCTTAACCGGGAAATTCCAGGAAATTTTTTGTGACGTTTAGAAACCGGAAGATGGCTGGGTGATTTCAAAGTTCAGATTAAAAAACGTTTCTAGTGGTTCAAAAATTGGTCAATTGTGACTAGTTGCAATATTTCTATTGCCAGGTCAATTTAGACAGTTCTAATTCAGTGCTTTGTAAATTTCTTGGCATGCATTGATTAATATTGTTCAGTATTACAATTTTAAATACATTATTTTATTATTGATGCCCTAGATATTCAATAAACGAATGACCAGATTCACTTAAAGTTAAGAAGTTTCTAATACTTCAACAAGTCACGGTATTCAAAAAATGCAAATTTTTTCTTTGCACTTGGATAGTTTTTGACATCATTTAGATATATGTAAATTTCCTTTCCAGACTCTACCGAGGTGTACTGTCCTCTTTCGAAACAGGCTGGAAAACTTGAAATCTGTTTAAAATCAATAAAATGATGGCTATTTTTTGGAAAGTAAAATTACCATTTTTCACAACAAAAAACAATGATGTTGTTCGCCAATTTTTTGTTATGTTTATTTTATGAGGAAAAGAATCCTCTAAGTTTCATACGGGCTGAAAAATGTTGGGGACTTTTTAATAATATCTATTTTTCGTATTTTTCTCAGAAACAACGGATGACCTATTTCTTATTTATGATACCTTGCATACCGATTACGAAAAAAATGAAAAAATTCAATTTTCAGAAAATTAATTATCCGCCCGCCAGAAACAGTTTGGTCTGCATAAAACTCACAGGATGTCTTGCTTATGAAAGGAGAAATTCAACATAAATTGGCAAAATACATAAGTACGGGTTTTTTGGGAAGTATATTTTATATATTTTCAAACAATTTGCAGTACCGCGATTTTATTTATTTTGAAATGTTTCCCAGTTTTCTGGCAGGTTACGAAAATTAGGGGTGGCAGATCATGGAAAACCTGGAAATGTGGGAAACTCGGGGAATTTTGTTGATCAGAAAGAAGACAGGAATTAAAAGAAAACTTGAAAAAGTCAGGAAATTTTCATGTTTTAGCGGCACATTAAATAACGTTCAAGAATAATTAATTAGAAAATTGTAATTTAAAATTGTTTCATTTCCGAGAATTTCTACGATTTAAAGTGAAGAGCCTATTTGATTTTAAAAGTATCCTGTTAAATATTAAACAATCTTTAAATGATTGTTTTTTCTTTTCAATTCTAGCAAGAAATGTGGTATCATATATTTTAAACAATTTTTGAACAAACATTTGAAAAAATGATAAAAGTCATTATATTAATTGCTGCTCACCATAAAGCATTTCTTTAATGTCCGGGAAAAATGTTCGATGACCGGGAAATGACCGGGAATTTTTTTTCCTCTATTGAAACGGCCAACCTGAAGATCTTACTTACAAAATGCAAGAATCAATAAATTGCATCTTCTGATATTGTAAGCAACAATTCCATAGACGGTATCTGTTTTCGTTGATTACATAAAAAGAACCATCTTTAAATGGAAATTTTCGAAAACATAAAATTTGCATTGTTAATCAACTCAAAACATAAGTTTTTGCTGGATACCTGAACACTTTCACAAATTTCTGCTGAAACGTGTTTAAAAGAATTTTCTCAGAATCAATGCGGAAGTGAGAATTTGTGTAGCATTTTTGTAAAAGGCTTGAGTTATGGAAGAACGTTAGAAAACTCTTTTCAAATATATAAAATTAAAGTATTTTTTAATACAAGATTTTCGTGGGTAGGAGAATCTTCCGACAATAAATAAATCCTAGTTTATGAGTTTTTTGTATCCATTTTACAGAAATCTTGGTGTTTATTTGTGTACATATAGTTCTAACGCTTAAGCCTTTTTTATATTGAGAATGTTCATTTTTAATGTTTTCACTTAAAATATCTTATTTGTTAATTATTTGGTTTCTAAATTGTACAATGCTCTGTATTATATTGTACAACTGTACAATTTCACAGTTTGGAAATTTTTAATATTGTTCGGTTGAAATTTTTTGAATTTTT
This sequence comes from Andricus quercusramuli, assembly GCA_932178445.1. Taxonomy (NCBI): domain Eukaryota; kingdom Metazoa; phylum Arthropoda; class Insecta; order Hymenoptera; family Cynipidae; genus Andricus; species Andricus quercusramuli. Next base: position 136,394 of record CAKNXH010063399.1, read on the forward strand.
TGATAGTGTAACCTCCAAATTGCAGAATTTCAACCGCTTTAATTGTGAAGAATTACAATTTAAAAAGTTCTTTTATTTTCAACGCTACAATATTTAACTTGCTTTGCAGTTGTTTTACTTCCAATGGACATTTAAAATATTTCAAAATGAGCAATTATTCTTCCTAGTAATAAGTTTATAATACATTGAATGTTTAATTAATAAATTCATTAACCATTAGATATGTTGATTTTGAACTTTCAAAATTAGAAAATTAACTGCTAAATAATGTTAAAGGAGAAATTCCAATTATAAAAACATTAGACATGTTGATTTTGAACTTTGAAAATTAGAAAATTAACTGCTAAATAATGTTAAATAAGAAAATTTAATCATTAAATGATTGATAGACAATGTTGAATTAAGTTATGTATCTTTTTCGCATGCAATATATTTCAGATTTTTATTTTCGTCTTTAAAATCTAAGTATGCGATCATTGTCAATTTAACGATCCATATTTTCATCAATACTGTCCGGGCAGATCTGAAAGTACAAGATTTCTGGAATGGTTAGAAAGTTTAAAAATATAAATTTGCAAATCAAAGATGCTTAAGTTCAATATATAAATCGATGCAAATACGGTTAAAATGAAAGTAATCTACCGAGAAAGTTCTTATGATTGGAGAAGTTTTACTCTGATTCCCTAAAATTAGAATTTATGAGAGTTTTCATAGTAATTCAAATAAATAAATTCCGCATTCAATCTACGTTGAGAACAACATCCATTTTTAATGCATATCATGAATAAACATTCAAACGTTTTTTTTGTATGTTTGAATGTTTGTTTCTTGATTAAAGTATTTTTTTCTTCAGCTAACTTTGAAGAAAGTCACTCAATTCAATACCCTTGATGTTACTGAATACGATTTTTTGTCGTTTAAAACGCCTTCCCAACTGCAGTGAATCCTAAAACATTCTTTCCTAGAATTTCGCTGATTGACTTCCTCACTAATAAAATATATTTGAATCAAAATTTACACTCGCATATTATTAGTAACTTTTTACACATCCTTTCAGTGCATCAACCTTTAGAAGACTTTGCACTTTACACATGATTACAAATTTAAGAATTATGAACATCCATTCAGTAATTAAAGTTCCTTTCAAAGCATATATTGCAGATCATCATTCTTACTTTTTCTCTCTGAAATCAGAGGATTCAATAAAAAAATTAGAAATGTTATAAATGGTTTGGTGTCTGCTCATCGGTGCGAATTATGATCCATTATTTTTCAGCCAATTGGATATATTAGAGACAATATGTTAAAGAGATTGAACATAAATCATGCTTTTTGCGAATATACCGTATCGCGGATCATCATTTGATTTTCAGATTTGTCAGCATTCGCGTCGCAATTTGTGAACAGCGAGGTAACCAGTTGAAGCTTCCAAATTCAGAATTTCAGAGTCCAATCAGATTTAATCACAAAAATTATTTGCGTTCAAAATTATGTTAATTAACTGCAAAGAGTATTGGAAGAATTTATGTTCAAAGAGAATTTTTGGTATTCAATAATGATGTTGATCAGAAAATTTGAATTTCCGAACTCAAACTTTCTTCGTAATCAAAAATGAGATGTTATCTGAATTGAGTGTTTAAATTGTATTGAGTACACCAAATATGTTTTTTAAGTCTTATTACTTTTTTACTGATGCATTCTTGAAATGAGAAAGATTATGTTTGTAAGTATGCAATTTAATGCCTACAATATGCTCAGAATTGATTTTCGTTTCTAAAAGTTTTATAGCTTCGGACATCTATAATCATTTAAGAGTGAGTCATAAAAGTCAGAATTAAAATTGCAAATTATATTCGCTGTCGGTTGAATACAAATCGCAAATTGTATCAAACGATAACTTCCTTTTCGAAGAATTGGAATTTAGAAACTCAATTCCATAATGTACTATTACTTATTCGCGCGAAAAGTAGATAAAAAAACACATGTATATGCAAATTTTTCTATCGCCATGACAAATATAAGAACTGTAACGGAACTTTATTTATGCTAAAAGTAAATTTCGCTAGTCACTGATCAATGGATGCTGACACACTATTTTGAGAATTCATTATGTTATTACTCGATGTTAATCGACTATTCGGTTTATAAAGCGATCGACGATTGAGTCAAATGATGTTTCTACAATTTTGCAAGTTGTATGATTTATGTATAAGATTATTACAGTTCTCAGAATGTTTTTGCGGCTAAGAAAGTATAGGAATAGTAGTAGGCTGATAACAGATTTTCGAAAATTGAGAACATTCTTTGTCACTGTCAATAGCAGTAAGTGATGTGGAGAAAATAATAAAAAATGAACTTTCGAATCATATTTCTGAATTTCTTTGAATTATATTTATCGTTATATTTGTTTGAATCTTTGACGATATTTGAAACGCAAAATTATATTTTATGAAAACAAACAGGTTGAAGTATCGAAAACTGTATCTAATTAGAATTTTTAGTTCTCAAAAATTGAACTGCAACTAATTAAAATTGTTTAAATTCAATTGCATACTTCAAATTTCAGTTACTTTGAATACACAATACTGATTAATCATTCAGACTTGAATCGCTTGAAATTGTCAAATCTTTAATGTTTCTTCAAGTCATGTTACTTTATTTCTTTTAATTTTCTATTTCTTTTAATTTTCTATTTCACAATTTTAAATGTCTCAAATATAAATTGGTTTACTCAAATTATAAATTATATTTATCGGAACTATTTTAGTCAGTATATGTATTGGCTGCTTCACTTTGAATACTTTGAACTTCACAATTTGGAAATACTTTTAGCTTGAAATCGTTCAATTTCATGTGATCACAATTTCAAATTAAACAAATTCAAACAATTTTATTTACAAATGTGAGATTTCGCAAATGTTAATTTAAAATTATTCATAATTTTGAATCCTTAGTTTCAAAAAAATTTAATTTTGAACTTTTGTGTTTTCAAATTTTTATATTTACAATCTTTCAAAGGTTTCATTTGTTTAAAAAATTTTTAATTAGTATTTTTTTCAATTAAAAATGACTTTAATTTCAGATTTTTGAATTTTGATCACCTCAATTTAAAAATGTTGAATTTGAAATACTTTAATCACTTAATTTTAAATCGTCCAATATTTAAACATTTGAGATGTAAATTTTGCAGATATTGTATCAATTCCAATATAAGAATAGCCGAGGTTTAAACATTTGAAGTTTGAAAAACTGAAACCATTTTATAATTCTTCATTCCTGAAAACTAGTTTTACTTAAAAATATTAATTCTTTGGGTCTTTATGTAATTCTAGTTGTGCACAGAAAAATTTTTTGAATAGGAGATTCATTCAAAAATATTTGACATATGTTACATATATTTTTTTTTATTTTTTCATACCAATGTTACCAAAATCTTTAAATTTTATCAGAAAATTTTGAAAGATTTAAAAAATGCCCTCACAATATATGGAATATGGATTCATATATGGATATTAATAATTCTTGATTGGATGAAAGGATAAAAATTCAACATGACTGGAAATGTCTTACATTATTTTTTACTCTGGGGTATAATTTCGGATGTCATTTTATGGTACTCGCGCCAGGTGAAACTTCTGGTGTTAATTAATGCATTAAAATTTGACTGGTTCTCGCTTAAATTATATATATATATATATATATATATCATATAACTAAATATTGGTGTGAAAAACGATTTAATGAGCCTGTGTGGTTAAAAGAGAACTTTGTTAAAGAAAAAACGATGACAAAAGATACATCGTTCACAGTCTCCTGTTGCCCTGTGCTTTCCCCTTTTTAAAATTTTCCGTTCTCTCCTATTCTCGAAAAATACTTTTAAGTATTTTGAAAATATGAAAATCGGAAACCAAAGTAAGTTGTGATCCATTATAAAATTGGAACAGTTTAAATATATATGGTAATTATATAGTAATATATATTGTACAAAGTTAATGAATTAAGAAAAGAAATATTCCAAGTTTATCAACTGCAATGTTAAATGTTCTAACTTAAAAAATTTGCACTTGAACGTTTAAAATTGATCCACGCGATTTTTAAATCTTCTTGGGAGTGCTCACTAGTCGCAAATTTTATTTATAAATCTTACCAATAGAAAATTTACAAATGTTCATTTGAAAGATTATAAACTCAACTAATGATGATTGAAATAAAAATTTTTAACTAAAATATTTTCTCGCCTGAAGCAATAAAAATGAAATATTTTGGAAATCTAAAATATTGTAGGCGCTCATACTTGAAATATTTTTTATTTGAGTTTAAGAGCATTGAAAAGTGAAATTTTAAATTTACATTCCAAGGGTTAATGATAGTAAAGCCGGAACGACAAATCTTGAAAAGAAAATTTAAATACAACTTATAAGTATCACGATTTTATTGTTAAGATGGTATATTTTAAAAAAGAAATATTCTTGATTAGGAGAACGATCTTGAGCATATAAAAATTGGTTATTTAACCAATTTTTCTTGTCGCACTTCTTCATATATCTCCGTGATTTCTACTTTTAAAAATTAATGTTTAATCTTTCGGTTGGACATTTTATATCTGCGGGATTGAATTTCCATCGACCTGAGTATATTCAATTTTTGCAAATAAATTATTTAATTAATCGGAATATTTATAAAAAACATGTCAAAAATTATTTACAAATGTAATATTTATCATAAAAAGATTCTCTCTTTTTTCCACGTGTAAAAATTAATGTTTAACTGTCCAAAATTTAGTATGAAACTAGGTCTGAAGTTACGTAGGAAACTACGTCGGAAATAAGGATAGTAAACGACGTAATAAACGACGGACTTTCCTACGCTGTGACTTAGTAAAACATTTGGTGTAAATAGTTTCTTTATTATTAAAAAAGGTACACGGAATTTACAAATAAAGTTCTTAGAAACCTTCTAAAATTATAAAAACAAATTCATAAACATACATAGTCATTTAGTTTTTTGCATAATTGGCTCATGGCTCATCACTTTATTGCGATATCATTCAAGTTCGAATACAAGATTTTCTCAATGTTCAGATTATCAAATGTTCAAATTGTTGAAAATAGGAAATTATGAGAATTTTGCTGGAACTTGTCACAAATAGAACTATGAGTTCGGAGACAAAACAAAACCCACTTCTGTACTTTTTTCACTTCTGAGTACATTTGCCATTTCATATGTCGATCGCGGAGTTGAAGTTGAACTCCGCAATCACATTCTCGGGTTCAATGTTATCTCTCAGAGGTTTTTAAGTAAATAATTTCGTAATTTCGATTATGTTTATAAGTTTCATGATTATGTTTACAGGGTTTTAGGAACTTTTTCGTGAAATTAAAGTCCCTTTTTCAATAAAAAAACAACTATTCACACCAAATTATGGTTTCAAGTCACGGCATCGTAAACTGCATCGGATATCACGTCGAAAACGTCATCGGATTATGCTACGTCGTTTACTGGCCCAATTTCCAATGCAGTTTACGACGTCGGATTCTACGTCGTTTTTGACGTAATTTACGACGAAGTTTGTAACGTAATTTACGACAAAGTTTGTGATTTGGTGTCCTACGTAGTACCCTACCTATAGTTACGGTATAGTTAACGACATCGTAATTTTTATTAGGCCTGCCATATCCTAATAGTACAACTAATTCATTGATGAAACTGATGACCATTAGCTCGATCACGGCAGGTTCAGTATTTCGTTGACGCAAATTAATTTTCGTACGCTTCAAGCCTTACATGGCATACCATAAAAGTAGTGACTGATTATGGTTATTTATTTCCAACTACCGAAGAAAATTACGCAATTTATAAACATTTGTGCACCTTCGGGAATATATTCAGTTGGGTCGCATTAGTGATCAGAGTTATGCAAGGTGCAAGATCCTCCGGACAGGGACCTTGCAAGGCCGCATTACTGCTGCTGTAGTCTGGCTCACACACACCCACTTTATCTTGTGAGCAACACTTGATTTAAACCACTCGAGCTAAACCTGCGGCTAGTCAGCCGATGCGATGTGGAGATCAGCTAGACTACAGACTATATGTGTACATCCATATATCTAGGCGCGACGCCACGCCCTAGTGATCCACTTCCCTTGATCTTGCAGATCTTCCTATTTTTCCCTTTCTACAGTAAGGATTCTATTGCAAATACCTGCATTATACATTTCGAAATATTTGTATTTGATAGGTTAATTCTTATGATTACAGCGACTCGGACTCTTTTCAAAAATTCAAAACAGTATCAACAGTATCATCAATTCTGAAGAATAGTAGCAAACTAGTGCCATGCTATTTTCTTAATATCACAGAAAAAATAGAAGATAAACATTACATCGATTTCCGACGAAAGATTATTTGCAACAAAAATTAACTTCACAGGATAAACTTTACGCAAATATCGATTAAACTTTCTTTTTTATTCCATGACAAACGCATGTATTTTGAAAGACGCGAAGTTGGCTGAACAAAACTTTATCTCTCTAAAAAATTTGCTGCAACGAATTTCATTCTTAGTTTGTTCTGTGATTAAATCGAGGTATTAAATATTTCTTAAATCTGGTATACAATGTATATCTTCCCTTACTGAAAAATCCGACGTTGGATCCTAATGGTTTCCGACGCGGAAACCTACGTAGGATACTATACGAAACTTGTTTGTTTGAATACATTTTTTGTCAACTAATGGCTGTTATATAGGTACTCAAGTTTGAATTTATTTTAAACGATAAAGTACTCTACAGAATATAAGTAGTACTATGTACACATATATATATATATATATATATATATATATATAAATATATATAGAGTATGTACTATATATTATATACATAGTACCACTATGTACTTATATACGATAGAGTACTCCGTCGAAAAAGGTAATAATAATTAACACTGTTCAATATCTAATTCATTTTTGAATCTTTATAATAAATTTAATTTACAGACTTCAGATTCTTTATTATTCGCAACTGGAAACCTGTTCCTCATACTGAAAAACTGATATCCATTTTTCAAAATATTTTTAAAATAATATTTAGAGGTGGCACCAAGGGTAATAATTCCTTATGAGTTCAACATAGAAAAATGCATATTTTTCTTCCTGCTTAAGTCTAGCATATGAATTATTGAGAGAATCTCATGAAGTTTTGGAATCACCTTACTCTATAATGAAGAAAGTTTCATTTAAAAAAAAATTAACAAAATTATTAGGATTATTTTTTAAGCCTCAGACATGGCTGTTTTTGCTTGAAAAAATGATTTTCATTAGCTTGTTTCAATCGCTGAAAATTTCAATAGTTTTTTCTCATAGATTCAGGATGTGACCTCTTGAAAATCGTATAATTTAAATTTCAATATCAACAAGATTAATACCAATTCAGAATTTAATTTTTGCAGACTTATAACATTCTCTCACAAATAAATGTGGGATGGAATGATTAAATGAATTATTTGAAGTAATACAAAAAAAATAAAAGTAATCTATAAATTTGTATATAATTACAAACGTAAAGATGTTGTCGTATGAGAGCTACCCTTACGGCACCAACATTTTTTAAATGTTTTTATTACCAATATATAGATAATTTCCTCTGGCCGATAGTGTCATTTTACCAATTCCGCACTGTGAAAAATTTCTGTCGGAACTTTGCAATAAATGTAGGGCACTGTCTTTAATTGCGGAATTTTCCGTAACGTCAACCCTGAACGAGCTGGAAAAGGGGTTGGAATTACGGAAAATTCCATAACCATAGACAGTGCGTTTTGTATTTTCCTGTAATAATTTGCTGTATAATTGCTTAAAATTGCTCTATTAAAATTATTTTTTACTTCGATCAAGCAAGTTTTTGCAAAATAGTTATATTCTTGTAAAATCTAATATAGTGTAATCAGGAGTTTTCATAAAAAATGTAATATTGTTAAATCTTCGCCGAAATAAATTACTCGCATATTCATATTCTGCGTTAGGCCCACGAAGAAAAAATTTGCAGCACATTTCAGTAAATCAATTCAATGATCTTAAATTATAATATCCACGCAACGTTTTTAGCAATTAAAATCGAAAAATACGAATACACGATAAATAAATTATTAGTTTCAAAATTGTGTAAAAATATACTATTTTGAAGTAACAATTATACATCATACGCAGTCAAAGTTCAATGAATATGAAGCACTCAGCTAAAAAGTTCTGCATATTTTACCTATTTTTCAATGTACTTTTAAGTACGAAATTCATTTCAAATTCAATGTATCCACTGAAGTACGATCACTTTTATTTCGCCTAAACCACTCTTTAATTTGAGTATCACTCATAGACTCATCACCATATACTTTCCGAATCATAACGATGATTTCCGAACATAAATGGCCAATTTTTCGGCAAAATTTAATGTACACTCTTTTTTCGTTGCGTTCCGTCATCCTGAAATGCGAGGCGTACACGTTGTTAGTCATATACGCAACTGCGCATACTAGTCGACTGAAGATTCGCATGTCCATGTCCCTTAGTAAGGGGCAAGTCCCATACACTATTTTGTGTACAATTAGTTACCCTATTTTTTGAAAACACAATAAATTGACATGAAAATCATTTATATAAAATAGCAGTTTTCGAATCAAATTTGTTCAAAAATTTCCAAAAAGGCTGCGAAGTTGTACAGGAAATGTACGAGAATTTTATTGTAGACTCACGCTGGGAACCGGGACGTAGAACCAATTACAATCGAGCCTTTGAGTCTTCATCTTAATTGAGAGCTTCCATTACATCACCAAGATTTTAAAAAGTTTTCCATTACCTTTATTGCATAGATAATTTCTTGCTGCCGACAGTGTAAGTCTGCTAATTCCGACTTTATACATTGTATCCTTTCGATTTTCTTGCTTTGCCATCAGGGAAGCTTAAATGCACACACGTTTTCATTGATGGTCATACAACCATACGTAATGTGTTTCGTGCAATTTGCTCAGAATAGCTAGAAGATCTTTGCCACCATGAAGATCATGAACAGTAAGCACTGCTAAATTAGACTCGCCACTTTCTACGTCACTCGTATATATGATTAACCAAATAGCTAAATGATCACCGTAATGCTAGATTACTAAAGCCTTCCTGAAGTTCAAGTAATTCTTTAACTTTCTGTGATTTTTTTACATTTAAATTGAAAATGAGTCTTTATAATTATTACATTTTTACCAGCATTATATTTCAATGTATTCAGTTTTTGAGATTTCCAAGTTCACATTGTACAGTTTTGTAGGCTCATAATGTAAATATGTACAATTTCCATTTTTTTTCAGAATTGTGTCTCATTTCAAAGTTATTTCATGAATTATTATTAGAAATTAAATAAAGTTAAAAAATTTGACTGTTTTCGAATTAAGGGTTCTTCTTTACTATTAAAAAGTCTTAGGTTGTTGCCTGTTAATGCCTTGGTTTCAAAATTCGACATATTGGTACCTATTGCAACCGTGTATAGGTAAAAATTAATTTTATTGTTTTTGAAAATTCAACTGCAGTGGAGTCTCACCTATTTCCCCTCTCCCTTATTTCCCGTCTCCTCCATTAGGTCCCTGTATATTCTCCTCCACGTCAGAGACTGACCAATTAAAAAGAGGCCCGAAGAGCCTGAAGCCCGCGCTGTTTTGATATGTTTATGTTAGCATGAAGTCATGGGAATACGTCATATGCCTTTTTCGAGAAAATATTCTAAACGTGAAACTCAGGAATGTACAAATAGTAATATTTCTCAAGTGTAGAATGTATTTTCTCAATCATGTTCCATTATTTTGTCGATTCACGACCTGCCAGATTCACCAAATAAAAGAAAGTATCTTAATTTCACTTTGATAACTGAAAAAAATATATTTTACACTTGAAAATATTACTATTCAGACCTTTATCACTCACCTTTACGATTACAATATTTTCTCGAAAAAGTTGTCTGTACTCCTATGTCAAGAACTATATGCTAACCTTCCAGACATTTCCACCCATCCTTCACTGATCTGATGTAATGCCACAAAACTCACTAGTCTAGTCCGCGAAATATTTAAGTCTTTTTTTGATTCTATTATATTGAGTTTTTAGCTGAAAACGACATTTTTGTTGAAAATTCAATTTTCAGTCTTATAAGTGAACTATCTTGTTAAAAAATTCGTCTTTTTCGCTTGAAAATTCAAGTATTTGGTTGAAAATGCTACTTTTTTTAGTTGAGGTTTGAACTCTTTTATTCGAAAATTCGATCATTGGTTGAAAATTCAATTATTTTGTTCAAATGTGATATTTTCGGTCAAAGATTCAACTATTTTCTTATAAATTCGCCTCTTTTGATTGAAATTTCAACTATGTATTTGGTTTTAATGTTAAACTATTTTGTCAACACTTTTTTTTCAATCTAACTGTTCGGTTGAAATTTTAAATTTGTAGTTTGACAGTTCCAATGTTTGGCTAAAACTTCAATTAATTTGTTAAAAATGCCTCCAGTTGCTTGAAAGTTCTTTACCATTTGGTTGTAAGTGCAATTTTTCGGTTGAAAATTATGATTGTTTTTTTTAAATTCAACTATTTCATTGAAAATTGATCTTCTGGGTTAAAAGTCTACTGTTTTCTAAATCATTTAACTTTTGTACTTGAAAAGTCAACTCTTTTATTAAAAATTTATCTTCAGGTTTAAAATTCAACTACTTTGTTGTACATGCAATATATTTCGCATTGAAATCTTAGGGATTTAAACTGTTTCATACTGAATTCAATATTGTATCCATATTAATTTCATTTAAAAAAAATTATTCACCTTCTTTCGGGAAAAATTTCCACTGGTTTGAGAGAATTTTGGGCTGTCAGTCTCAATGATTAACAAATGAATAATTTCATTTTCAAATTATACGGTCTCTAATTTAAAACCTTAATTGTTGAGTAGCTTCAAATTTTAAATGTTGTGAATAAATGGTTCTGAGGCTCAAAATAAACATAAACTTCTCTCATTCGATAATAATTCAAGTCGACTTTTTTCGAAGTACCATGCGACTTTATTTATTTCAGGATACAGATACAGGAGGGGTACTAGGTAATTTTGGGGATCCAACAAGAAAAAATTATAACGGGGAAAAATTAGTTAGCTTATGCTTAGAGAAGGACCTATTTATTACAAATACCTGGTTTCGACATAAAATGATCCATACTTACACCTGGTGTAAAGGAAATAACCGCAGTATAATTGACTTCGTTATTGCAGATGAAAGACTAAGAGAACTAGTTACAGATACAAGAGTCATGAGGGGGGCCGAATGCAATACTGATCATTACCTTTTAGTCTCCAGGATGAACTTAGGGCGGGGGTGGAGAAGAAAGAGAACCAAACAAACGAAACAAACGCGAATCAAGGTCGAAAATTTACAGAAACCGGAATTACGAATAGATTTTCAGAATAAGATAAACGAACGCATAGATAAGGCAATTTGGGAGTCGCTTGAAAGGAACAAAGATGTAGAAGGTGCGTGGGCTTTATTGCGGGATACCATTGTTGAAACTGCGATTGAGGTGTGTGGTATGGCGAGGGTAGGAAAAAAGTCTGGCGATGCGTGGTGGAACGATGAAATTGCGGCAGCCCAACAAGAAAAGAAAGAAGCGTACAAAAGAACGTTGAACATGACAGGTCTTAGCGATGAGGAGAGAAATAGACTCAAAAATGATTACAGACACAAAAAGAGGAAAAGTAAACGTCTAGTCAAAGAGAGTAAAGAGAAAACCAGAACAGAAGAAGAGAACAAAATAAAAAACTGCTTTGAAGGAATTATGAAACTATTATTTAAAGAGATGAAGGGAAGTAAAAGTACAGAGTTTTTTAGCATGAGAAACAGCAAAGGTGAAATGCTATATGATATAGACGGGATAGTAGACGCTTTAAAAGATTCTTTTAAAGAACTATTAGGAGGTGAAGATATAGGGCAACAAAACTACGACATTGAACATAATGCATTAGAAAACCCAATTGAAAAAGTCAGTGTCACTGAGGTCAGAGATATAATTAAGAACTTGAAAAACGGTAAGGCTGCTGGTTTAGACAGTATTAGCGCTGAAATGCTTAAATACGGTGGCGAGTACATACCTCACAGGTTGTGCGAATTGATAAATTTATGTTTCGAGACAGGAGAAGTCCCAGACGATTGGAGAAAGGCAATTATTGTACCAATATATAAAAAGGGAGATAAAAGCAACTGCAGTAATTACAGAGGTATCAGCCTACTAAGTACCGTAAGTAAAATATACTCAAAAATACTTATTCGTAGGGTAATGGAAATTACAGAAGAGAAGATATGGGAAGTCCAAAGTGGATTTATGCCAGGAAGATCATGTACAGATCAGATATTTAGCCTAAGACAGATCACAGAAAAAAGCTTGAGAGTAGGAAAGAAAGTTTTCTGTGCATTTATTGACCTAGAAAAAGCTTTCGACACGGTAAATAGAAGTAAACTTTGGGAAGTCCTTAAAGAGTATGGAGTGAATGGAGGGCTCCTACAAGCAATAAAAACAATATATACGGGTAGTAAAGCAAGTGTAAGGGTAAATGGGAAACTGAGTGACTGGTTCGATATTATGCAAGGCGTGAAACAAGGATGCGTTATGTCCTCGTGGCTATTTATCATATTCATGGATAAGTGTCTAAGAACTGCCCTCTTCAACGAAAAAGGTATAGATCTCGAAACCGTCAAAGTACGTGGGTTGGCTTTCGCAGATGACAAGATTGTTATGGCAGAATCAGTCGAAGACTTGCAAAGAATGTTGAATAAACTTAACACAAGCATGAAGAACATGGACCTCAAAATTAACGTGAATAAAACGAAAGTCATGGTTTTTGAGGGAAAAAGTGAGAAAACAATATGCAACATTGTCCTAAATGATGTGAGATTAGAACAAGTTGACAAGTACGTATATCTAGGTAGTCTATTCACTAGCGACGGAAAAATAGATGGGGAATTAGATAGGCGCATAAATAAGGGTAAGCAGGTTATCGGTAGAGCAGGATCCATCCTCACGAATAAAAACATATCAAAAAAAGCTAAAATGGCCATACATAATTCCATATTCGTACCAACTGTACTATACGGTAGCGAGGCATGGACCTGACAAGAAAAGGACAGGAGTAAAATCAACGCGATCGGCATGAAACCTCTGCGCATAATATGCGGAAAAACACTGATGGACAAAGTCCGAAACGAGATAATCTTCAAAGAATGTGGTACAGGAGACACGCTAGTTGACATATGGGAAAGAAATCAGTTAAGATGGTTCGGACATCTTGAAAGAATAAAAAATGAACGACTGACGAAGCAAGTATATAAAGGTAAAGTAAATGGCAGAATGCCCAGAGGTAGACCGCCGAAAGAATGGTTAGAATCTGTAAATGAGACATTGATCCGAAGAGACATAAGAAGTCATAGGAACAGAAGAGCTTGCATTAAGAAATGCATGGACGTAATGGAAGCTAGAGTAGTATGCCAGGACAGAAATGTGTGGCGACAAATAGTTTATAAGCAGAGTGACAATAGAGTGAATGATGCCTGAAACAAAGACCTTGGATACTAATGGGCCCAAGTGGGGAACCATACATAACAATTTTGTGAGGCTCCTCACTTGGGGTGATCGCTAGAGAGATTGATCAGCAACCTGGGTCGGAGCAGTGTTGCGGAGTGAACGTGTTATTTGAATAAATAACACGAAAACTCCAGATCAATCTAAAATATCTATACCATAACACATATACCTATATACCTATCTACCTTATACCATATAACGACCTACTTTACACCAATATACCTATCCCACTACTTTCCAACCGAGCAAGTCACGCCTACCCCGAAAGGGAAATGGCTTAATGGTATAATAATGGTATAATGGTATGTCATTCATGCGACATTTTTTAAAGGCTTCTAGCCGATTCGAGTCCTGTATCGCGTATTTGATCAATTTTGCGAACAAGTCAACAAACCTAAATAATAAAAAATGTCAAATAATGGAATCTCCAGAAAGTGCAAATCATAAGTGGAACGGTCATATCGCGATGATGCGCGACGCGGAAGTTAAAGAAAATCATAAAGATTTGTACAACTGCTCTCGCCTCATGTAAGTACCGGTCTAACGGGTGACATCTCTTAATGCGAAGCAACCAGTAAAGCAAATTCTGTTGCAACCATCCAGAAACAACATCTCGTTCCGCAAACAACGGAACTATTCTTTTTAGTGTCTTACGAAATTTCCAAGAATATGTTGATGACCTTCCCCTGCAATCCTTCCTTCCTTTTTATGCACAGGATCACGTTCTAATTTACAGAAGAATGTAAATTACAATGTGGGTGGTTATTAACTCTAAGTATACATGTATATATTTGGATCCCATGTACGATACCGAAAAAGCATATCATTAAAATGTTAAAATTTCGGGAACGCTTCAAACCAGATATTAAATCAAATACGCTGTAGGGATGCAGACAATAAGTGGAAGCACAAATATAATCGCGAAAGTTTTAATTATCTGGTTTTTCTTTATAAAGAGGGTAAACTATCAGGATTCCAGAATAGCGGTAATATTTAGGTTTGAAATGTTAGCTTTCAAATTCAATGATATTTTCATATTTTTAACATCAGGTTACCACCCAGACACTCTTGGAATACATTAAGATTTTATTTATTCACTTTAAATAGTGAAAATATTACAGACCTTTTGTTTGTTTTTAATTAATGAAATTAGGAATTCACGTATCGCGACACGACTGAATGATCGACTCTAGATCTAGGATATGTGATAGTCTTGTTGAAGTTTCACTGCACTTGAACTAAATTGCAGCATAATTATGATTATAGATTCTATATTCCAGAAGAGTAATTCAATTTTTCTCACGATTTCCATAGATAGCTACTTTTCTGCTATAGAGGAGGAAGAATTATGTCAGGAAGAAAGTCCACATGTGCTAGTTTATTAGCATACAATTTTTTTATACATTAAATCACCAGGTGCTCTCGATATCTTTTTAATTTTGAAATATATATTACTCTGAAGTACGAAAGCTTTGTAATAATAAGAAAATATCGCCTTATGAACACTTTACGCTCCTTCAGGTTCGCCGTAAGACAGGATATCAAGGAAAAGTCAGGACATATTATTGGCCAGGGAAAGTTAGGGAAAAGGCGAGTATTTTAAAGAAAAGCCTGGCAAAAATCAGGACATTTCTATTAGACGTACTTTGAAGAACTGTCAAGGATAATAACTTAAAGAATTTTGAATTGTTTTATTCTGTTTATGAAAGATTAAACTTTCAAAACATGCAATATTAGGATTCTTGTCTTTGAATATTAATGTTGAGGGAACATAAAAAATTGATCTAGGAAAAATGAGGAATTTTTTCAGTTGCTTTCTCCTTGCTTTCTCCTCCCATTGAAATTCAATATTCTTTGGTTGAGAATAAATCAACTATTTTATTGAAAATTCGTATTTTTTGTTCAAATTCAACTGTTTTTCACTTAAAATTAGAATCTTACTTGGTTGAAATATCTACTACTGCATTATTTGTTGAGAACTCATCTTAATATTGAGAATTGAACTGCTTGGTTGAAGGTTGAAGCATTTTGTTAAAAAATCCTATTTTAAAGATTCATAATTTTACTTAAAATTCATCAATTTGGTTAGAAATTAATTTTCTCAACTGACAATTTCACTATTCTAGTTCAAGATCCATCATTTTGGTTGAAAACTCATCTCTCTGGTTGAAAGCTGAACTAATTTGATAAAAATTGGTCTTCTCTAATTGAAAATTCAAATACTTGGGCAAAAGTTGAATTAATTTGTTGGGGATTATTTTTTTTTGATTTGCTGTTTCATCTATTTCGTTGAACATTCCACTATTCTGTTGAAAATTGATCTTCATTTTATTTTAAATTAATTTTTCAAACTGAAAATCTAACTTTTCCAGTTTTGGTTGAAAATTGACCTTATTTGGTTGAAAATTCGTATTTTTTGATAGAAAAATCATCTTCTTAGTTTGAAATGTCCTCCTTTGTTTGGTTAAAAATGCAATAGTTTTGTTGTAAATTAACTTTTGTGTTGAAAACTCATATTTTTTGGTTGAAAAGTAAACTGTTTTACAAAAACTTCGTCTCTTCGCTTGAAAGTTCAACAATTTGTGTGAACTTTTTTTGCTTACTTGAAATCATCATTTCAGTTGAAAATTCATCCTTGGGTTAAAAATTCATGTATTTTGTTGACGAATTCTTCTGTCCTCTTGTTTGGTTAAAAATGCAACTCTTTGCGCTCGGTTTGCAGATTCATCTTTTTGGTTGGAATTTTAACTATTTTGTTGAAAATTCGTCTTTTTTTTTTGGTACGCAATTAAATTTTACAATTGAAAATAAAAAACGTTCCATTTTTGGTTGAATATTGATATTTTTCAGTTAAAAATTCATATATTTGATAGAAAACTAATGTTCCTAGTTTGAAATGTCATCTTTTTTGTTTCAAAATGCAACGGATTGGATGAAAATTAACTTTTTCTTTGTAGAAAAATGCATGTTTGTATGCACTTTTTTTCTTATTTGATTTCATCATTTTAGTTGAAAAATTCATCTTCCCAGTTTAAAATTATTTTTTTGGTTTATAAATTCATCTGTTTCGGTAAAAATGTTATCGTTTTTGGTTGAAAAATCAACTATTACATTTTTTTGAGTATACAACTGTTGGTTAAAATTCAACTTTCCGGATTGAAAATTAAACATGATATTTAAAACATCCGTCTTTTTGGCTTGAAAATTAAACTATTTAACTGTAAACGCAACTGTTTGTCTTCTACAAAAATCGACTTTTCGCTTAAAAATTCAACTATTTGGTTGAAAATGGTAGTATTCTTGGTAGTGGTTGAATCTTTTTTGTTCTAAAATTGGACTATCTGAAATTTATCCTTTTTAAAGGAATTTTATCCTTTTCGATTGGAATAAATAAATTTGATCTTCTCAATTCTTAATCCGAAATCGTTTTATTCCGTTTATAAAAGATTCTATGCTGAAAATATACCAAGATTAAAATGCTGGTATTTGAACATTAATGGTCAGGGAAAATAAAAAATTGGTAAGGGGAAAATCAGGGAAAAGTCAGGGAATTGTAAAATGAAGTCTTTCTGTCACACTGATTCCCTTAATTTCTTATTTTTCCTTTAGTGATGTAATAAACATATTCGATTGTCTATCACTTTCAAATATAATCAACCTGAAAATGCTTATTGGATCGCTACCGCGGTATAGTCCCCTGGCATAGGTACTGCTCATAAATAATACAAGGCACGTTTTCGCAGCATGCTTGATCTCTTCCGACTGATAATGGGTCTTTTAAAATTATAACGTGGATTTAACCTTTACCTTATAATCCCGAAATTGCATAAATTACCATTTTTTTGGTATTCGCAGGCGCGTGAAGAATTCTGTCAATATATTATTTAAAATGCTCGATTATTCGAAATGTTCAACAGATTCAAAAATATTTTGAAAGAAATATGGAATTTCCATTTTAGGTATAATCAAATTATCTACTTTCGTCAACTGATAAGTTTTTATTCATATAGTCTGATAGAAAACTCTTTTAAGATCGAAATGATATCTACTTTCTTATAATATATTTTATGCATCAAAAATTAGGTAGTTGATATAGTCAAATGTGATTTTAAATTGAGGAAACATTTCCTTCAAACAAATTAATGTCCATCACCTGAAGTAAAAGTTTTTCTTAGTTGGATGATGTGATGCCTTGTTGCAAAGATGCGTACCCGAAATCAATGCGATATATGGTTCAGGATAAGCATGTAACAAAGTTGACAAAATATTAATTAATTTTAAGAACCAAGTCATCATCCTACAAAAATACCACCATTGTCTAAAATATTTGAATGATTGAAGTAAAAACATTTTAATGTAGCATTCGATGATAAGTTTAATACAATAATAATAATAATTATATGATAAATTTAAAGGAGGTTTTTCGGTTTTCAATCGTGTGTAAAACTACAAATCTTGCTGCTGAGAAGAGAAAGCATAGTAGTATCAACTGACATACCTAGGTCATCACGTGTTTTTACTATAACTATGTTCAGTGGCTAACTTATAAAATTGAGAACTCATTTTCATTGTGAGGCAATATGCTCTGGGGTACCTAAGTACCTCAATTTAAACACGCAATAAGTAGAAAAGTGGCTATCACAAGATTACAAAAACGAAAGTGAAGGAGGATAAGTTTATGTACTTGTACAAGTGGCAGTGGCGTATAATAAAAGAAAAATATAAACTTATTCATTTTCCAAATCTGAATCAGTTGTGCTTTAGCAGTAATCACTTTATCACTCTATTATTACGCATATAACACGCGCCATAACGCGACGCGACGTACCATCTGAGACTCGACGGACACCTAAATATTTCAAAATCAGAGATATTATAATTGAATATATGAATATTATGAGAATTTAACATCTAGAGATTATATTCCCGGCTTATGATATTAGAAAAAGATTATACATTAAACACGCTAATATACCGTTCTATACGGGGTATTATACGGGTTCGTATAACCCATTCCTCTCGGTCAAAGGACCCCGCATGAAAAAGCTGGTCATAATTGGTACAAGTCCTTTTGGGAAATTACTTCTGGCGTCATTAACTACAAAATGATTGAAACTCAGTGAAATCCACTGGAAGCAACTTTTCGATGTATTTTGTTTCGAAATGACTAGTCAAATATTTTTCATAAGCTTGGCTAGTCTTCCCGAATTTTCGGGACAACTAGTCCATCCCCTTTTACAACTCCCCCAATTTTTCGGAATGACTAGATGCAGCCCTTTGGAGAAGAGAAATTTATGTTCAAACATAGATGTTTAAATTAACATCTGCTGTCTTCCGAGATGTTAAGCGTACAAATATTTGTATGTTAAACTGAAACATCCAAGATGCTAAAGTCTTTGTCCCAGTGCAGGAAAACGCCATCCCTTTAGTGTCCACTTAATGAAGCTTATAGTCAATTTCGTGAAAAATGGTGTCGATATCTATCGTTTACTTGATAAAACTTACTAATATTTCAGTCACAAGATAATGATGCTGTAAATTGTTTGGATCAAGTAAAACGATTGATAAAAGTGATGTTTCGTCTCCAAAAAACCTTCGAGGCAAGAACCTGCGTTGCCTACTTGCATATTATCTTTTGATATCCACAGAAACTAACTTTTAACATCACAGTAAATCCCGATGATATTATTTATCTGAAGTTGGATAAAAACATTGCAAACAATTGACAACTAGAATTATCCCACGACGGATAATTTTTATCTGCCTCGTGATAAAAATTATCTGCCGCCGGATAATTTCAGTTTTCAATTGTTCGCAGCGTTTTTATCCAACTTCAGATAAATAATATCTCGGGGATTCACTGTGATCTAGATGGCTGTACTATAATTAAACATTAAATATCTTAACCCTAAAGATCTATATGTTAAGTGTGAACACCCATTTCCCTCCGTGTAATAAAAATGAGCATAATGTGCTTAATTTGTTGATTAGACGGGAACCTTGAAGAGAAAATTGAATCAATCTGTGTAAGAATTTGATAGTACTATATCATTCATTATCTTTTAAGACGCCTGCTCCATTCATTAAGTATATAGAGGGATCGACCGAGCATGAATTCAAGTGCATTGTTCTTCGGCTTTCCTTACGCTTCTGTGAGTACTCAGAAACATTAGCGTGATCAGTGAGGTTTTGCTGGAAGAACATTATCCCCCTAACTATTCCCCATTCCCCATAATGTATAGGATAGGAAGTCTCTCTATACTCCGAAGACTTTGAAGTCACACCATACGTGTTCGCAGTTATATGCTATTGTGTTGTAGAGTACAAGCCTACACTGCTACATGGAAGATTAAGTCGCGGATTGTATGGTGTGTAAGTATACGTCCCAAGTAACGTGATTCTCGTAATTTCGTCTCTTTTAAAGATCCAGTTAAAGAGATTCATAACTGTCGCGGGTATTATCATAACGTATCTTTATGAAATATTTGAAAGTGTGTAACATATGGTGATGTTCAAATTGTTACAATTTCAAGTCATTTAAAAGTTTTAAAAATTATTTTCTAAGAATACAATAACAATTTTCAATAGGTAATTCACGAATACAAGTTTACAATTAACTAGAAAACATGTATGCGCGCTGCGTGCGCGATTACTATTACTTTTTGTCTCACGCAATTTTGAAATTGAGATATAAAGGAAATATTTAGAAACGAATTATTTTTCATTGTATGTCTGTTATCTAAAATAATGAAAAAACTAAGGACAATATTTTTGATAATTGATGAAAATCTGTTCAAAATTTTAAGTTTCATTTTTTAAGTCAAATGATTCTTCTTTAAATTTAAAATAACCGATCTTTGGTGAAAAACGCTAACGTATCCCATTATTGTTTAACTATTATAAATACTCTCTAAAATAAAATGAGTTTTTATCACCAATAACAATTTTAGATGGAAAACACTGACAGAAAATAACAGAAAATTGTTTAAGATTGTAAATCTTCTTTTAAACCTAATGTTTTTTGTTTAAAAGTCCATGGGACGACTATTAGTTTGCTGAAACATTATTTACAAATATAAGAAAAAATATTAAATTTCTTTTTTATGGATTTAAATTAAACATAACATTTCCAACAACTGAAAAAAATATATTCGTCTTTATCTTAAGTTTTCAACCGTTTAAAATGGAATTTTCAAGAGTTGAATTCCAAACTAATGGAAATTGAATTTTCAACACTTGAATTAACAAACAGGTGAAAATTAATTTTTGAACTGTTGGAAATTAAATGTTTCCCGACGAAAAACACTAGCATAATCCGAAATTGTTGAAAAAAAACTCTGAATCTTGTTCAATTTATAATGATTTTGGTTTGAAATATCAATTTTTGATGTAAAACGCCAACGTAAACCACAAAAATTCAAAAATTGTAAATAAAAAAATCAGTAATCTTAATATACGAAAATCCATATCTACAAAAATTTTCAAGGTATAGATTTGAGAGATTCGGATTTGCTTTATTAAAAAAATAATAATATAGGAATCCGTATTAACATTTTGTCGATACAGCTATCGTATTCTCTCCTTAAAATTCAACAAAAGTTTAAATTGAAAATTCTCAAAATGGAACGTTTTGAAATTTGAACAATTATTTATAATTCAGTGAGAAGACTCTGAATTTCTCATAATCGTGAATATTTGAAAGTGTTTAAGCTTATAGGTTCAAGATGGAACAATTCTAACGATGCACCGCTCAAAACAGGAATCTTTCCAAATAGGTTCATTAAAGGAGTTATACTTGATTTATTGAATTTCAAATTAGAATATTTTATAAAATCTTGATGAAGACAATAAATATTAAGTTTTATGTTAAGTGTATATTTTGTAATTGAGGATATAATGTTTTTTAATTTAAAATTTAAAAATGAGAAACTTTGAAAACTGAATGCTGAAATTTTTTATTTAAATTTGGATTCGTGATAATTTGTGGGTTTGGACCTTTTTGTACAATTTCTAATTTCAAGTATTTAAATTTTTAGAAATTTGTTACTTTCAATTGTAATCGAATTTAGGTAAGCCTTCAAACTTAAACAATTTTCAACCAGAAACTATTTTAAATCAGAAATTTTTAATTCAAGTATATTAAATTGAAGAATTGCAATTTCAGTGTTTAAATTTGAAGAATTATAAATTAAAACCATCAAAAACAAATCAAATTGAATTTTATCTTTTTTAATAATCTGGAAAGCGTAAAACCTTGAATTTTCTGTTGGAACCGTTCAAAATAACAATTTATTAATTACAACTAATTATAATTTGAAAGTGTAAAGAAAATCTGCAAATTACAAAAATTCCAATAGTATTGAAATTCAACTAATAATTGGTACCAATTTTCATTGAAGTAAATTAGTGGCTGACTTTTTACTAACTTCGATTTAGGGAGCGGAATGGGCGGGGGAGAGGAGAGTATAACTTAAATAATATAGAGCGGAAAGTTAAATTCAAAAATGTTTACCTACTAAAATATATATATATATATATTCATTTTTTGGAAAATTCCCAATATGAAGCTCTTATTAAATTGACTCGTTTCTAATTCAAAACCTGAAGATATACACGATGGTCATGAGAATCAAATTGAAGACAAGACATCAGATCATTTTCTGGAATTACCAATTTTAAACTGAAATGTTACAAAATTGAATTGTTACAACATTAAATAAAAATCTTAATTTCGAAGCATATGTAGGGGAAAGTAGTAAATGTAAAATTGTTTCTATGAATATATTTTTGGGCTTCCATTACACCATTTTGTAGGTAACTTTTGTAGTAACTTACTTTTTGTGTAAAATATATATATATATATATATATATATATATATATATATATATATATATATAAATACAATGCAAAAACATTTTAGAGCCGATTTTCTGAATGTTTTCGAATTTATCAAGACAATTTTTGTAGTGTAGGTTGGGACACCTCTTAAAACATGAAAAATAAGTGTAAAAAGTAATGTTGAAACGCCACAGTGAACCTTTCAGTAAATATTTATTTGTTTCATCGGGTTTTTATATAAAAATTAGCAATTACAAATTTCAGATTTATTCATTTTGCCAAACCATCGAAATCAGTGATCTTCTGTTCACTTTTTCGCTTGTAATAAGACATGCTAGAAATGTCGAGTGTGAAAAGTACATAACAATGACCGAAAGTGCGATTATTTTGATTATTACTACCCAAAAGTTACTCCAAAGACGATTTTCAGTGCAAAAATAGCGTATAGGTGTCAAAAAAAGTGTCCCGACCTATACATTTGAAGGCATTTTGCATTGTTGGGGGAAACAAATTATCTGCACTTTATCAAAAATCCTCTTCTGACGTGAAAATTCATTTATAGTTCATAAAACATTGAACTCATTAACCTTGCAATTTCAATGAAAAATATTCAGTTAATGGAGGTTGAATAATGTCAGCACGTTAATTCTTCTACTCCTTGTAAACACATTGTTTGGTGCAGCTGCAATAAGCACGAACCATTTCCTCAATTTAGCATAAGAAGAGAGCTACTATTGATACTAATATATGACAGTAATAGCAGGCGGCAACAGTACAAATAATTAGAGAAAACGCGCTCCCAACCTATACGGTGGCCCAACCTATACGACACTCTCCTAAAATATTTTTTTTGTCGGGGACATGATCTTCATACAATAAACATTATACATACACCGTTTACACGTTTTAATTTTTTTTCTCAGTGTACTGTATTTTTGAGTCACGAAGGGCTAACACTTTTCGTAAACTATAAGTATATATCTTCTGATATATAGTAATTGGGATTATGTTCGCGTAAAATTTTGCATTAGCTACTTTGCTAGCCTTCTGTTATGTGGCAGTAGCGGATAATCGTTACGTTGCAAAATATGCAAGAAATATCTTGAGCATGATTAATGACGGAAGGTGATAGGCAAGCTTCGCATATGGCGATATGAACATACCTGTGCTTTAGAGTGATTCTAATCCCGCATTGAAGAAAGGTTATGGTCAGCTAAAGTTATTTCCCGGTGGCTTTACTTCAGTCCCAAAAGATTAAGAATTACATCTTATATGTGATTTTATCGATTGCTTTTATGACAGTTACAGATTTTGAGTATAATTACTAGATGTTAAATGAAGGGTGGCCGTATAGAACTTCACTCAAAGATAAGACAAAAATCCACTTGCAAGATGACGTGTTGCTGATTCAAGCCCAAAAAATGTTATCGCGGTAATTTTATCGCGGATTGCGATAGAAATATAACATCTTCAATTCAAATAGAAATTGAAACTCACTCCAGAAATATTGAGTTTTTGAATATGGATGAAAAAGATTTTATCTCTAAAAATTATACAATTCAGAGTACATTTTCGAAGCATTTTCAGGTTACAATTTCACAGGTTTTAAAAAATGGGCTTTCGGTAAAAATTAAAAATCAAATGTTCATTTTTTTTACAAAAATAAAATCTTTTTCCCGAGGTACGGGACACTGAATAAAAATAATAAATGTATCGCACAATCGCAAGACGATTTATCGCTAAAATGTTTGAAAATTTTTAATAAACAAGAATAATTTCAAGAAATATCGTTTCTGAAGGGAGGAAAAAAATGGATTACTACATTCAAATCCTAACATAAAATTTCAACCAAACTTTAAATTAAAATATCTTTTTATCACTATATACATATAAAAATAACTATTTTAACTAATCTAGTTCAGTAACGCCACCCTTCAAATCTTAATCGATGTATGATTTCGACTTCCAAGAATACAGCCAAAGATGCTGTGGAATAATCAAGGAAATTTGTATATACCTGAAAAAACTGGGAAAAGTCTCGGCATTTTTTTGAGAGCATGCTTAAATTTGTTTTTGTAACTTTAATATAAAATTGAATAAACATGTTTTCTTTATTTATGAAATAAGCTTTATATAACTGGATGTAACTGTGTACTTTGTTGAAAACTCATTTTTATTTGCGACTGACAATTAATTTTTTTAACTAAAAATTTAACTATTCTATTTTTTTTTGTTTGAAAATTTAACTATTCATTTGAAAATTACATTTGCTCTTGAAAATAAACATTTGTGGGTTGAAAATTCGTCTGTTTGGCTTTCAAAATTCGTTTCTTTTGTTAGAAATTTTCTCTTTTTTGGTTCAAAATGGAACTGTTTGGTTGAAGAATAATCTTTTTGAGTTAAAAAATCAATGTTTTTTTAAACATCCGTATTTTTTGGTTGAGTGAACTGTTTTTGATTAAAAATTTCAATCTTTTTTGGTTAAAATATCAACCATTACATTTGTCCTTGATAAATATTCTTTTTTGGTTGAAGATTCATTTTAATTAAAAATTCATCTTTCGAATCGAAAATTTAAATATTTTTTAAAAAATTTGTTTTTTTTTTGGTTGAAACTAATTATTTCAACTATTTCAGTAGTAAGTGTAACTATTATGTTAAAAATTTGTTTTGTTTGCTTGTTTAAAATTGATTTTTAATTGAAAATGTAACCAATTCAGTTTAATATCCCGCCATTTTAGTTTAAAATTCACCTCTTTTGTTGAAAATTATTTAAATGAAAATTTAACTATTTAATTTTTGGTTGAAAATTCATATTTTTTAGTGAAAAATCCCCTTAGCAGGTTGAAAATTAATCTTTTTTTGAGAAAATTAATCTTCTTGGTTGACAATTAATATTTTTGGTTGAACGTGCAACTACTGCATTTTAAGAATCATCATTTTAGTTGAAAGTTCATCACTTTGACGGAAAATTGGACTATTTTGTTGCCACTTATTTGTTTAACTAATAATTGACTATTTCAGTACTAAATGTGAGTATTAGGTTAACATTTTTTTCAAAATAACTATTAACGGAGAATTTAGATAATTTAGTTCAATTTTCCATAATTTTAGTTTAAAGTTCATGTAGTTTTTTAAAAATTCATCTTTTTAGTAGGAAGTTAATCTTGCTGGTTGAAAATCCTTTTTTTTTAAATTTCAACTATTCCATTTTAAGATTCATTATTTCAGTTGAAAGTTCATCACTTTGGTTGAAAATTGAACTATTTTTTTGAAAATTCGTTCTTATTTTTGGTGCGAAATTAATTTTTTTTACTGAAATAATACCATTTTTACTTTCCTTGAAACTATCGTTCATTCAAAATATAAAAATTTATTTTAAATATTATTCAAATTCATGGACTTAAGGAAAAAATTCAAGAAATGTTCAAGTATGACTTTAGTATTATTTATTTATTTGATTAATTGATAGTGATAATATATTTAACAATATATTGTAATATAATTTTTCAAAGCTTTCTAAATTGAACATATCAATTTAATACCTAGTTTGTCTCATTTATTGTACTTTACATATGAATAGTACTTTTTACACAACTAGATGTTGAAAAGGAATGAGTCGATTGCTCAAAAACATGCGAAATACTTGAATGGCTCCGTACTATGAAAAATGAGAACTGAATAAAACTTGAGATGCTTGGAAAAAAAACCTGGAATTGTCAAGGAATTTTTTCCTAGGTTTTGAGTAGATACACTGATAAGTATATTATGAGGATCTCTAAATGAAAACAATATTTATTGCTATTAATCGTTTCTAAGTTTTCAAAGCTTCTGTTTGAAACGCAAAATCGATTGATTCTCGAATCAATTCTTTTTGAAATTCAATTTTCTTTTCTCTTTTAATGAAGAATAATTATACTACTATATCATTACAGAAATAATTAGTACTAATTAAGTCATATGTCTCTTGGCGATTAAAAAGTGTGTAATTTTTTTAATGGTAATTTAGGAACTTCGTCGTGTAGTAGTATTACTGTGTAGTACAGGAGCAACGTGAAGCCTTTCGTAATGAGCGATGAACATCTTAAGCTTAAATAGGTACTCGCGGTTCAAAGCCACTTACCGTAAAAACCGACGTTTGATCGTACAAGACGATAACCTGCCACCTCAAGCCAAGATATCAGTTTCAGAAGTACGGCGGAGTTAACTCAATAAAAAAGCTGTACAGGTCAAGGCATATAATTATTAGCAACACTTTAGTGCTCAGGATCTCTTAATTGAATTTCCCAATTTCAATTAAAAGGCGTACATAAAGAAAAACACATGTTCAGAATTTTTAATCAGCTCACAGAAAATTCCTTAATCTGGAAACTTTGTTATAAGATCTTCATTACAGGAATCACAGACCACCCCCTTTTTAGCCGAATCCCCTTTTCTTGCCCTTAAATTTAAAAAATCTTCTAAAACACCTAAAATGGAGAATTTTGACTCAATTTGTACAAAAATTTTTAGTCTTCTTTTCCGATCTAATGATTTTTGACTCAAATAAGTAATCAAAATAAGCAATCATAAGAGAGTGTTAAGTGTCTACCAATTTCCGGATTATTGTGAAGTGAATAAGTGATCTTACAAACTCGGACGTCTATGGGTGTTATCATGAGCAGAATATTAAGACATAAGAAAAAAGAGGCTTTGAAAAAGATTCTCTTTGATGATACCAATTTCGAAAAAATGTCCTAAACGATTTATTTGCGAATTTTGTAGATTTGAAGAACATTGTCGACAGGAAGTAAATCGCTAAATATTGAATCAAGAAACTAAACCAGAAAGATAGAACAATTTTGTGTCATGCAAATCAAAAAAATCTTTATAGAGGTTATAGGTAGACTTCACAGGATTCAATACTCTGAGAGCATGGAAAGTAAGGAAATTTTTTTTACGAAAATCAAAATTGGGGAATAAATTCTTTTAAATGAAATTAACCTAGAACATCAGTTTTCTACCAAAAAAGATGAATTTTCTACCGAAGAGATGAAATTTAAACTAAAATTATGAATCTTCAGGGAAAAATGAATTTTCAACGAAGCAGCTAAACTTTTGACCAAGCAGTTGAATTTTCAAGAGAAAAATTCGAATTTTAAACGAAATACTTTTTTAAAATATCGTTACTTTTTTTATTAAAAGCAATTATTTTTAAGCCAAACAATTGCATTTTTAACCAAAAAGATGAAATTTCTACCAAAAGAAATTAATTTTCGAACCAAAAAGGCGAATTTTCAACTTGAAAATATGAATTTTCATCAAGAAAGTTAATTTTCAACCCTGAAATACGAATCGTCAACAAAAAAGTTAATTTTTGATCAAATAGTGGAATTTTCTACCAAAATGAGTGATTTCTCAACCCAAAGTTATAAATATTCAACCTAAAAATATTAATTTGCAAAAAAAAGTTCATTTTCAACTAAATAGTTGAATTTTCTACCAAACAGTTGAATTTTCAACAAAATAATCATGTTCTCAATCAAAAAAATTAATATTGAACTACACAGATGAATCTTCAACCAAAAAGAATAAACTTTCAACTAAAAATAGTTGAATAATTTTCTTATTGTGTTCTATAAATTCAGTTCGCATTCCAGTGCAAAAATTGATGAGTCTAAGGAATCAAAATCTACCAGTGTACGAAAATAAATTTTTTAAAGTCAAACATAAGCATTTTTTAATTTTTTTGTTTATTTACTTTTCAATCTTTAACCTTATTAAATTTTCTCTGATGTACATATTTGTATCAGTAGATAGTGCGGAATTATTCAACAGATTCAATTCCCTTTTTTCACCTAAAATTGATCTACGTAACAGCTGTGATCCCTTTTATTGTCTCTCGAAACATTTATTTGCAAAATTGAATAGCTTTGATTGCTCCTATAGAACAATTTACCCTAGATGAGGGTTCTGTGTGAGCACAGAAACATTGGTCAATACTTTGCATGCTTTTTTATTGTGATTTAATAATAATAAGAATAAAAAAGACGAAAGAAATAAAAAAGAGAAGGAAGGGGATTTGGTTGGTTGCCTTCTCATTTTTCTTTCCTCTTTTTTATTTTTGTCCAAAGAAACAAATTTTTTTATTTTGTTTTCTAGGAATTGCAATAGGAGCATTTGGTGGTGCTTGTCCAAATTTTATCGTTGAATTCTTGTTCTATTTTCAGGAATTCTAGATATTGACTTGATTATTGGAAGTTAAATGGAATTTTGAATTTGATTTTAGTCTGATTTAAAATTCTTGAATTTCAATTTTTACCCTAGTTTGAAGAAAATGTGTCTATTTTGTTTTAGAAAATGCGCTCATATGATATTGTAATTGTACTTGGTCAATTATGCTTGTGCCGCTCAATAACTGTTTCTAAAGCAAGATCAATTTATGCTTTATTTGTCCTACATTTATTTCAGTTATATTTCAGTTGTATTATTTCAGTTCCATCACCTGCTCAAGAAACCCATACATTTAAAAATTTCAAATATCTGTGTAATTCAAATTATGAAGAATAAAATGCAAATTTTAATCCGCAAGTATGCTTATCAACCCAAATTCTTTCCGTTATAAATAGTAATATATGCCGAAATAAATTGTGGAACCATATACTTGTTTTTAGGTTGTTACATGTATAAAAAATTCATAAAAATTCGAAATTCAGGAATCATAGTTACTGTACCAATTCCTTGTTTTTATTTATCCTCCCTTAAGTCAAAATTAATTCGTCACGTAATTTCTTTCCTATTGACGGAAAGTACCGAGAGGTCAGTTTGCTTTTTTTTCTGAATAGTAAGGTTGGAATTCGCGGTGGTAGATCTTGACACCATTTCTCCCAAACGAATACGGGTATAAAACATAGTCATCTATACAGGGATTTGAGGGGAAAGGAGTCGGACCTAAAGTACCGCACATGTCATTCTCTATAGGACTAAGAAACAGAGAAACGGTTGAATCTAAGTTATGTATACTCGTCGGCAAAACGTTGAAAGTTCTTCTTCTGCATTACTATTATTGGCGAAAGACAGCGGTATGCTCTTCTGTTTTCTTCATTATTATCATGATTATTCTGCAGGTCATTCATCAAAGCCTGTCACATGCCGAGTGATGATTGTTGACTCGTAAATGAAATACTTTATTTTTGCCATAGAAGCTTCTTGCAATAAGAATTGCAGGACAATCACTGAAACGGGGCACTCAGAAAACTAGAAATTGACCAAGAATTTGATAGAACGCGGGAAAAAACGGG
>CAKNXH010063399.1:171160-198629 GCA_932178445.1 Andricus quercusramuli
AACGGGAAATAACGGAACATTTTTCTCTTGTTCACATAAAAAAGTGGGTTTTCTACTAGAATCGATTATTAGTTCCAAGGGAACTGCAACAAGAAAGAACCTCTCCTGCTGAGAAAAAACCCAAAATGATAACACCGGCACACAAAAAAAAGTGTGCGGTACTTTTGACTAGACCCATATATCCCTATGTATTTTGACGCGATAAATCCGAATTCGGTGTCCGTTTTGCCAGCACATCACCAAAATTTTGAGTAAGTCGCGAAAAACCGTGAAAACCCGTGGAAAATCGCATTTATGCACGTTGGCAAATGCTAGAAAGTTTTCTTATGAGTGTTTCACACATGATTTCAGTGTATTTTGAGGCGCTGAATCCGAATCCGTAATCCGTTTTGCTCGTACACCTGCAAATTTTGGATAAATGTGGCAGCATGTGAATTTTGCATTTTTTTCTCAGCTGGCAAGGGCATAGAACGTTTGAAATAGAAAGAAAAAGTAAATAATATTACAGTAAAATAAAAGTAAAAAGGCGTGTTCTTCAACGCGTTGAACTCTCCTGATGACCACATATAGACTAGAGACCCAGACCTCCTGGGGATTCATCGGTGCGTAATATCCTACCCTACCACAATAATTGCGCATTAATTAATATTTATACTTTGCCCACGTGGCATGACGCTTCCTCCGCCTATATTAATTCTTCCTTGGTACATCCGCAATTTTTCCAACAAAGCTTTGTTAGACTACAATATATCGACGTAACAAAAAACGATCATAAATAGGGGAGACCGAGGCTAGACGGGACACTGGGGTAAGACGGGACACCCTATTTTCTCATAAGTCAAATGGTTTTCAAAAATGGTTTTTCTAGGAATAGGTAAAAGAACTGATACGCCAGTTCTCAAAAAAGAAATAAATAATTAATAATACAAGAACAGATTAATGTGGAAATTTCAGGCGGTTCATTATTTTATTTTAAGGTGAATTTAAATGAAAATTATTTAGTGAAAATGGCAATATATATATATATATATATATATATATATATATATATTGGAACGCTTATTGTGAAAATTGTTTATTGAATTTTAATTTTATTACCGTGTTTGGTGAATTTTGTGAAGACAAGCGTTCAATGTTTAGCTATAAATAAAATGTATCATTTGGGGCGAAAGAGGACACTTACTGGGGCGAGACGGGGCACTTGTTCTCTGACTGTCATAACCTTTTTTCTGAGCCAACAGGCGTTAGCAACGTGAATTTTACATTATTTGAATGTATCAATAATATTTAAATAGATTGCCAAGAAACGCGATGAACGTTAAAGGATTGGAAGTTGGTAGATCAAGCCCTATTTATTATGAAATGTAAGTGTAACTTTTGTACGGTTGTAAATGTTTCATTTCAGGTTGCTTTGTTGGACGTTGAAAATGTTATTTATTCCATTTTGTTTAGTATACATATTTATGAAGCTTTAATTTTTATTTCAACAATTATTTATTCAAAACATTTCTAATTTATAAGAATTTCAGACACTTTTTTTTGAGCCGCAAAAGTTTTTATCTTTTTCTGAATATTAATTTTGTACGTATGAGCAAAATGTGTTTGAAAATATTCATATTTTCATAACTGCGTAATTTTAATATCTTCCTTTATTGGAATTTTCTTTCCAAATGCTTATGGAGTTCAAAAAAACTCTTTTCAACATGAATAATAATCTATTACATAAATAGAGCAGTAATTCGAAATATATTAAAATTTGAGGAAACTTTTCCAATCTAGATAAATTCTTTACTAAGTAAATACCAAACATAGCTAAATATTCTATTAAAGTTTGTAAAATCATTTTAAAAAATACTTTCACTATCATATTTTATATTTATTTCCAATAAAAATTAATATTAAAATTAAATTCTTGTTGCAAAACTAATTGGTATTGCTTCATCATGAAATAAAATCAATGTTATGTCATTCAGAAAAAATGTTAGTCTTCATAATGACTTATATATAAAAATTTATAAATAATATTATTCTGCACAAAATAACATGAAAAATTACTTTTTTGATTAAGAAATATTCTCACCCCAGTGTGTGTCGCGTTCGGCCCCAGGCCGGAGGCGAGACGGTACAAATTCTTTCTTATTCGTCAGACACAGTTTTACCACATTCAATTATTTTTGAAATTAAGACATAAAGGTTTAAAATATTTAAATAACAATTTACATTGTAGTATTTCAAACCAGATGGCGAGTATTTTAATGAGAAAAAATAACCTGTCCCATTCCGCCTCGGTCTCCCTTAATTTCGTTATAGAGATGCTATTGTAAATTCTCACCCAAAGATTGCCAATCCATCCAGAATATCGTGCAGTAGCCACTTTTGAAAGAATATCTTAATGAGTGCAATGTTAGTCGAAAATCCATATGAAAAAATAATTTTTCGGCAAAAAAATGTAATTGCATTCGATTTTGGCGAACAAGTTCAAAAAACTTCAAGCAGAGGTCCAGAAATATGGAGTGACTTTGGGTGTGGTATCTGCAAGTAAATTACATTATTAATCTGACGGAGCAATTTTTTACTGCTATATCCTCAGACCTTGATCTCAACAACGCTTAGCAAGAAACTTTCAGGTTTTGGAGGGTAAAGAAGTAAATATTGTATGAATAATGATGCATATAAAATAAGAGTATGCAAATTTTTGAAAACGATACCTTTCAGTATTTATGAAAGTTGCAATCTTTATTTAATAATTATAATAAAATCTTATTTTTGTTACCTAAAAATTAAATTAAAATATACACTTCAATTTAAAGTGCTATAAAATATAATTATTAATCATAATTAAAAATATTAAATATTTAAATAGCTATATCGTTTTCCAGATTATTTTTATTTTATTGTCAATTTTTTAATTAATTTTAATCGGCTAGTAATCTTTAAATTTTACAATCTAAGATTTCATCCTAGTAAAA
This sequence comes from Andricus quercusramuli, assembly GCA_932178445.1. NCBI lineage: Eukaryota > Metazoa > Arthropoda > Insecta > Hymenoptera > Cynipidae > Andricus > Andricus quercusramuli. Next base: position 174,130 of record CAKNXH010063399.1, read on the forward strand.
ATTAGAAGCAAGAAGAAAAAATTAATGTGAAATTTTATATCGTAATAAAGATGTACTTAAAAGACATTTTGAAATTATGGGTCTGACTGATGTCATCCATTTTCGACATTAATATATTTTGAAGATGTTTACAATCAAAAATTCGGCAGCTTGTTTATTTTATAACGTTTATAGTTTGAAATCATAAAATTTCGAATATATTTTTTTAAATAGGTTCATATTGAAGATTTGTAATAATTGATGATTCTTCAATTTTAGATGATGTAGTTTTGAATGTTTTCTTCAACAGTCCGGTTTTAAGGATTTACAATTAAAAATTCTTCAATTAAAAAAATATATATAAATTCATGAATTTATACATTTTATACAAATAACCCCTTTTCCAGCCCCCCCCCCCCTCCTTCGTACCGAAAAAATATGGTTACTTGTAGCGAAATTTATAAATCTTCCAAATTGAAGAAATTTTCCAGGTTAGGGGAGCGGCGGCGAATGCGGCGCATATAAAGGAAAATGTACGATTAAAATTCAAATATAAAGTAAAATATTGTAATAAGATATATTCTGTTTAGGCTAATATCTTACCAATGCTATATACATGGAGATAATTCAATTGCAGTTCATTAAAACAGTTAATTAATGTGTTTTCCAAAAAAAGCATCTACGTCAAGTTGTCCTACCTTGTTTGGTAATGTGGCGCGTTCCGATTTCAGTTCATAATTATTAAATAAAAAACAAATTATGAAGAAAAATTAGTAAAATTTAATGAAAATAAGATAAATGTATTCACTTTTAATATTATTGACATAATTGAGGGATTATATCTGCCCAAATTTCAAGAAAAAATGTTTTTTTAACAGTACAGATTGTCTTACAATAATTTGAGGAGTACTAAAAATGTTGTATTTTAAGATAAGCCTACAGACGTTGTATAAACAATAGATCAAAATTATAGTAATAAATAAATAAATTGATTAGCATTTCAAACTCGAAAGTTCATTGCCTCACTACCCGATTCGGGTAGTGTTTCTAGGTGGATAAATACTACCAGTGTGGGTCCACCACACCCACGACGGGTCAACAACACGCAGTATTCCCCGAACGGTCACCCATCCAAGTACTAACCGCGCCCAACACTGCTTAACTTCAGTGATCTAACGGGAACTGGTGTTTTCAGCGTGGTATCGCCGTTGACAAATTATAGTAATAATAAGTAAAATTTATTATTTTCCAAAACAGTTATAATGATTCAACATTTGAATAATATCACTATTGTAAACCCTCTAATATTTATTCTGTCAGAACAAACCTAACCCGAAAACTGGTGAAACGATTTCAAAATACAATTGAAGGGCCGGATAATACAACTCGCCGAGCGCTCGAAATGACGTAAAAGTATTGTCCAACTTGATAAAAAATGGAAATCGCAAATTTCCATTAACAAGAAATATGAATCGACGCGGCTTCTCAAGGCGCATCTTTTTTCTATTAGGCACTTTTTTGCAAAATAATTAGTTTTGAAAATAAAAAATGAAAACTAATTTTTTTTCGCCCGAATAAACGCAATAAAATCAATGTTTAATAAAACTTGAACTGCGGTTTCTCGGAAACTAATCGACTTAATCACTTAAAATTCAAACTGCAAGTTCATGACTCTTTACAGAAGCCAATGATATGAATAACAATATCGTAGCGATCTATGGTTTAATATTTTCGATCGATGTATCGATCGGCCCGGAAAACGGCGTTTTTCACATTTCACGTAGCGAGGAAGTTTTTCATTTCACGAGTCTCGCCAAAAAGAAACATATCTCCATGGTCGTTAACATTTGGCCAAGTTGTGGGCCAAATTTGACATCGATCCGATGAAAATGGTAGGAGCTACGGATTTTTAAAGAAAAGCGTCAGCACGCGCGGTCGGAGAATCCCGGCGCACAGTGCGGGCTGAATCGAGAATTTACTATTCAAAATCACCTACAGCCTACAATTCTTAACCGATTTTAAATTTTTTTATTTAGAAGTGATCAGCAGTAGTTGCGCAAGTGCGTCTATGGATTAGATTTTTGTCATTTTCGTCATTTTCTATTTTTTATATAAATAAATGAAAAGCGAAAATGAGACATTTTTTAATTATTATTTTTTATCTTCAAATAAATAACTCACTTAATCCCATTCTCGATGAAAATGAATGTTGAGGTATCTAGAAAATATAAATACTTAACAAGATATCGAATCTAATTGTTATAAACAAATTATATTAACAAAATGTCGACATCGTGGAAATTTTTCTCGCAAAGTATATTTTTATTTATTTATTTTTTATTTATTTATTTAAAACCCCATGTTAAAAAAAATAATGAATTTCTTTTTCCGAAAAACTAAAAAAATGGGGGGGGGCGGCTATCACAAAAAATCGAAACTCGAATTTTTACAGGTATAAATTTGGACCACCCTAGTGTTTACTGTGTCATATAATAATAGAAAAAACCTCATCTTTATGGTTATTCCACGCACACCAAAGATTTCGGTAATTCGCTTTACGCGTTTTCTCTCCGTATTATAAAAAGTATACATACCAAATTTCTAGATTTTTTCCTGACGTTTTGAGCCCAAGAATCATTATTTCTTGATCGTTTCCGACTTCTGTTTTGATCAGTTTTCACGCCCGACATTTCTCAACGTGTCTTAACATATCATCAAAATATACTACGCGATATATTGTGAAAAAGCAACAGCGTAGTGAAAAAGAAAAGCTGTGGACACCTTTCAATTGTTTATCGGAGCACGCGAGCCAACGCGACTTTTGAATCGACAATTTGCGGATTGCAGAAATGATTTTTCGGGTATAATAGTTCGCAAAACGCTTGAAAATGGGTGGAAATATCGTTGAATCAATTGTCAACAATAATTATGTGCTACAATTAACAGATCACGTGTCCGCAAAGCTTTCACGTTAGGCAAATGCCGCAAGCGTCAGGATTCTCCGGCCTCGTGCGCTGACGCTTTTCTTTAAAAGTCCGTAGCTCCTACCATTTTCATCGGATCGATGTCAAATTTGGCCCAAAACTTGGCCAAATGTTGACGACCATGAAGATATGTTTCTTTTTGGCGAGACTCGTGAAATGAAAAACTTCCTCGCTACGTGAAATGTGAAAAACGCGGTTTTCCGGGCCGATCGATACATCGATCGAAAATATTAAACCATAGATCGCTACGATATTTTTATCCATATCATTGGCTTCTGTAAAGAGTCATGAACTTGCAGTATGAATTTCAAGTGATTTGGTCAATTAGTTTCCGAGAAACCGCAGTTTGAGTTTTATAAAACGTTGATTTTATTGCGTTTATTTGGGCGAAAAAAAATTAGTTTTCAATTTTTATTTTCAAAACTAGTTATTTTGCAAAAAAATGCCTAATAGAAAAAATATGCGCCTTGACAAGCCGCGTCGAGTAATATTTTTTGTTAATGGAAATTCGCGATTTCCATTTTTTATCATGTTGGACAATAGTTTTACGTCACTTCGAGCGCTCGGCGAGTTATATTATCCGGCCCTTCAATTATTCTAAAACAACTCTAAAATACACGATAATAATTAGGATAAAACTTTTTTATGCATATTAGAAACGAAATTTTATTACTTTGAGTAAATATTTCTTACCTTCTAACCAAAAACCGGCACTTTATTTCTACAAAATTCCCCGAGCAAAACAAACCACAAACTTGTGCGCCAAGTTACCTGCCGATTTTAGTCCCTAATGCGCCATATTAGTCGCATGTGAAAAGTATTTAATAAAGATTTTTTACATAAAAGTTTAATAATTTTAATCAAAATGTTGAACTTTAAAGCATTCAAGAAACTCGAAACAGAATATTCCCAAAAAATTGTATAAGTTTACACGAAACTTCTGTAATTTTTTACTTGTTTTTAGCTACTCTGACAATACAAGCGAAATAACCAAAACTAACTTTTCGTCATAAAAATCAGGCAATTAATTTAATTATCCCAATTGTTTAATAATTTAAGGTTGAAAACATATATACATGTAATGAAACTACCTCCACAAGCAGAAAATGCGTTAATATTCGAAAACTCGAACGCGCCACATTAGTCACCGCGCCACATTCGCCGCCGCTCCCCTAATCATCAAAATTACAGAATTTGTAATTGTAAATTAAAATTGTAAATTGTCAAAATGAAAAACGCTTTAATTTTCAAGATTTATACTTCAAAGTTCTCTTATTTTAAGGAAATACAATTGAAAACTCATGAATTTTAGAGATCTATAAATAAAAATTCTTAAATTTGGATGATTTCGGAGATAAATTGTTAAGTTTTTATTTTCAAATCTTTCATATTGAAGATATTTCTAATGTAAATCATCAGAAATGTAAGAATTTCAAAATTTTAATTGTCAAAATTGAAAAAAAAATTTTTTTAATTATTCAAAATATAAACTTCTGCAATTTTGAAGAGTAACAATTTGAAATTTTTGAATTTCTATCATGTTGATGATTTTGGGAATGAAAAGTCAAGTTTTCGATTCTAAATCTTCCAAATTAGAGAAATTTGAATGTGATGGATCAAAGTTACAGAATTTTCAATTGTGAAACTTAAAACTTGCATAATAATTTGATTTTTTAAATTGAAAACTCTTCCATTTTAAATATTTACAATTTAAAGTTCTACAAGTCCAAAGATAACCAATTGCAAATTTTTCAATTGTAACAATTTTCAGTTTAACATTCTTCGATTTGGAGGATGTATAAATAAAAAATTTTAATTTGTGATGATTTTGGTAATTTTTGAGATTTAAAGATACATAATTTTCCATTGTAAAACTTAAAACTTGCATAATTTTTAATTGTAAATTTTCAGAATTAAAGACTCTTCAATTTTGAAGATTTGAATACAATTGCAAATTATTCAATCTTCAAGATTTATATTTCAAAGATATGTAATTTTCAACGTTTTTTAATAGTTAAATTTTGAAGGTATACAGTTGAAAATTCTTCAATTTTAATGATTTCTTCTTTAAATTGTTCCTATTTCAAATGTTTGCAATTGAAGACTCTTCAACATTTAATGATGAAATTTTAAATGCTTTTTTTCAATAGTTCAATTGCGGAGATTTAAAAAGAAAATTAATTCAATTTTATATATTTACAATTGCGAATTCTTCGATTGTGAAGAATAAATATCACAGCGTTGATTTATTTTTTGGAAATTCTCATGATTTTTTACATATGTAAAATACAACTGGAAACGTAACAAGTTACTATTTTCATGAAGAACTATAGCTGTATCTAGTTCCTTTTTTAAGGAACTTGTCCAATACTGCATATAATTTTAAATGATACTAAACTCACATCAAAATTATTTTTATGTCAATCTAACATGATAAGAATTTGATATTCCAATTCAAACTGGAGAATTTCTATTCAATCGCAATAATTTGAGTGGAAATAGAATTTTGTGACACGCCAAACTGTCGTAAACTAATAAACTGTCAAACTGGGTAGTAAAAAAAATTGAGAGACAAAAGTCGCAATAAGTGAGCGGAAACATAGGAGCTTCAGCTTCAGTGCGGACAAAGTTGAATGAATGGATTTGAAGATTATTATCACTCAGAGAAATTTCCTCCCGTCACAGAAGGATGGTTCTTGACACAAATGGAATTTCCTCTTTAATTTAAAATTAAAAGGATTTCCATTTGTCTCAAAAAAATCTGTTTACAGGATTACATTATCCTTTTACGATAAACTTCACCTAAGCTTGTAGCAAAATGATTATGTTTGTTCCAAAAATATGTTCACGTGGTTTAAAACAAAACAGACAAGAAGACAATGCTTTTGTTTCAAGACAACTTTTTCTGAGTTATTATTAACTAAAATTAGAAATGTCATTGCCAGAGCTTTTCTTGGGTTTGCAAAAGAAACTAACATTGTACGGCCCTGGCGTTGACATTCTGATCGATATTAAAATGAACCTGTTAATTAGAGTCTCGTTACCTGCACGTGAACTCATTGTCGTTAAATGAGTCGTAAAACTCTGACGCCTAGGAGTCATGAACGCAATGATAATCCTGAAGAGCATCCTTTAGAAAAAGAGCCTTTCGCAAAATTTATGCTTGCACATAAACTCAAGGACGTTTAGAGACTAGTCTTTCCTTGATTACGAACGCATGCTTGTATATCAAGCTTACGTATTTTATCGTCCGATATAAGGGGAAAATTAGACATCATCTATAGAAAACTTCCTTCTTATACATTTTTATTTTTAATTTATTTTTTTAATTCTTCTCGAAAGTACAACATTGAAATTGCTTTAAATTTTAGCGCGCAAGTAACAAAATCCGAAAACTTAAAAACTACAACATTTCTAAGTTCTCGATACTTGCACCTCGTAAAAGCTCTTCGGTCTGCCTTTGCTATGGAAATTAGACTGAATCACTCTAATCAAACTGCTTTTAAAGTAAATTATGCGGTAGCAGGTTTTATGAGGCCGCCAAGTCAAATTACGAATAATGCTGATAATGTGGTAGTTTTTTTTAGCACTTATTAAACTAACGATGCTATTTTTGATGAGCAATAAGCATTTAACTATATATCAAATATAGCAAAAAGAAAACCTTTATACTGATGTCTATTATAATATTATATGCAAAGATAAGTAACGAATTCACTTTTAAACTCACAAATCGATAGGCTATAAAGGTACACGACATTAATTTTCAGTACTAGTCTCGTTCATTGCGAAACATGTCAAAGAACCTTTTAGGTTCTGCACATGGTTGGAAATTTTAATTTCCTTTTCTCGTTAATTTCTTGCTTATCATGTATTATTAATCTCCACTTTATAGTGTTCTTCATTAAATTTAATATGAATTAACATTTGCATTTAGATGTATCTCAATTTAATCAAGTTTAATTCAAATTAGGAAATATATTGCACATAGAGATAAACAAGGTTTCTCATATCAAATTAAAAATACATTAAACGAATATAAAAATTAGTGAAATTTTTTTATATTAAATTCATCTTGATAGAGATGTTTCTTCCTTCATCGTACAGCTTTTCTGGATTATAGTCACTGAAGGAATTATTAAAGGTGAAGAAATTTACCCACAGTAAATTGAAAAGGCGGGTCAGAAATCATTTTCATGCTTTTACCTTTCACGGAGAATTATAACCAGTCACTTCTTAGGAATTTATTGTCAAAAATGCTTTCAACTTTGAATGGGATGACTTCATTAGTATCGAAGATTGAATTTATTTTATGACTTTTCTTGCCAATCTCCCGCGGCCTTCTTTGCATGGACTTCTTAAGTATATCTTTAAAATTACGAAAAATATATATTGTTGAATTCTCTCATTTTTCTGGATGAATTTATATTATAAATTATAAATTGATATTCTGTGTATAATTGTTTAAACAATGAACGAACAACTTTTTGATCAATGCATATATTTGTGCATATATATTCTGACGCAATACGTGGTGGGACCACGTCAAAAAGAACTCATCAAATAGACTTACAGTCCACTTTTTTATGAAGATTGTAAAATCTTGCAATAATGATGACATTTGGCTCGCACTATTTAGGCTTACTCATCCAGACGAAAAATTTCCTCATCATACCAATGTGGAAAATATTTACAAAACTAATGCCGAGTTGGTTCCACGAGAACATCTTTATCAGACTCGCTATGAATTTATGAATATACCTTTATAGCAGAACTTATTTGTAAAATAGACACTTTTCCAAAACTTTGATTCAAACGTATATTATATCTCCATATATTTCTTAGTAATCAAAAAATTGATAATGATGTTCAGATTTTATATGTCATTTGGAACTCATAAAGTCACATAGGTAATTCAAAGATATGAAAGTCCATGAATCGGGATAAAATTGACTGTTTCAAACAGAAAAATAACTGCATTCAAATATATTTCAGTTTTATTGAATTTATATCTTCAAGTATTTAGTTGTAAATACAATTTCTTAACATTGTTTTTTTCCGAAGCCTTTCACTTAATTGTTATCGTTGTCATTTGTGAAATAGATTTTTATTTTTAGGATTGCAAGCAAAACCATTATTCAGCTCGTAGAACAGTTGTAGTGTACTTTTTGAGCTTTTTCATCTATTCCTATTGGTACTGTGCACATGCCTATGGAAAAATATCATAAAATATACAAAACGATAGATAATGAAACAAGCATTAAAGGCCTGATGTTTAAAAAAGTGTTGTAGGAACTTATATAATGAACCTGTAATTACTAATCCGATTATGCATCTACACGGAAACAATTTATCCGTGAAAAAGTCACAAACTAGTAGCTAGGTCTCGGATATGAGAAAAATTCATCGGATATTGATATGTATTTTCGTAAATATTCTGCGAACTTTGACAAAGAATTGACGAACTCGATGTGAAAATTCTAAAATGGTTCATCACCTTTTTTTACGTGAATAATTACGAAAATATTACGAGTGATTGGGAAAAGATTCTCAGAGCACTCATGAGCTTGCCCGACAAATCTGGGAACTGGAAAGTAGGTTCGCCTGTACGTGGCTCGCACACACGCTCGCCCAAATGCGCGGTACATATGTGCGCTCGCATTTGTGCTTCGAGTTCGTCGGATGAGTGACTCGAAGTTTTATAATACCTATATTGTTTGGCCGCGATGGCTGCGCGTGTTTAGACACTTCTGATTATGTTTTTGAATGTTCGAATCCTCTGAGTTGCCTATTTATAAATTAATATAAACTAAATTGCACAAATAAAATTTTTCCTTTTTATATTTCAGTCTGAAAATTTCAGGAACTGTTCTTAGGAAATTTGAACTGTTCGTAAAAAACTTTGAAATTTATTCATACTTTTCTCATAGAAATAAGGATGTAATTTTTCATTTTTTTATCTCGTTTCCGAGACCTAGCTACAAGTCTGTGACTTCTTTCCGGACAAATTTTTTCCGTGTATGTAATGATTATAATATTGTGAAACCTTTAAAGAAATTAATTAATAAATTTGACAAGTATCATATATCAATTTTCTTACCGAAACACGATGATCTGTCGGTGTGCGTCCCGAATGTTGATAACGTACATCCCCACATTGCGGGGGCTCCATTATTTGGGGACTTTTTTAGATTGATGCAATTCTCTATATATCAAATTAATGAACTTCATTATGGTGATTATAGATTGACACACATCATTTTTAGCAATATAAATATGACTACGTATGCAAATTATTATATAAAATTATTAATTTAAAATTAGCAAAAATAGTTTTTTTAGGAACAAAGACACCTAAAAATTATCCTAGATCCTTGTTGGTTCATTTATGTGCAAAGAAGGTCAAGGACAACACGGTTCCGTTGGGGCGAATTAAATCTACCCAGCTTTTTTTCGAAAGCGTAAAAGTCATTTTTTCGAAATATTGAATGTTCTAAATTAGGATAAATGTGTTTATACTCACGTAGCGCTTCATCTGAAGTTAAATCTGTCAATTTTTGGCATTCACTACTATAAAAAAAGTAGCAAAGAAAGATGAAAAATAAAAATCGCATGGCTGTTTATGTTCAAACACTTAATGTCCCTGCTTTATGTGTACAAAATGTACGTGTACTTTTTCAAGAACATTCCCAAACGTGGAAATTATGCTCTGATCTCATAGGCAGAAAATATTTACTCAGCTGAGTAAAAAATTGCTTCATCAGTGTAGAAAATATTTACAATACAATTACCTTGTTATTATCGCACTAAACGTATTTAGGGCACTTGCTATGAATGTGTACGATGTTCTCAAACTATTTTTATGCAAAATTTGAAATTGTCTAATGGAAGTCCGCAACATTTATAAACGACAAGATAAAATTATGAAATGCATGGTTGTTTGGTCATTTTTTCTTTCGCCAATTGCTTGTACTAGATTTTAGACAATAGCAGAATAAGTTTCAATTCAATATTTTGATTGGAAAGCTGCCTTTTATCCGCTACGCAATCTTCTCACCCATAGGAAAATTGAAAAAAAATTCTAATTTTCATTTAAACACCCGACCCTTGAATTTTCGTTCACTAATTACTTGCATTCGATGTCGGGCAATACGACGAAATAAGTACTCAATATAGGTCCTTCAAGCTAGCACCTCCACAATCGAAATTCCCAAATCTTCTGGTATCAGAATTTTGGGCTTTTTTTGGGCTGTATTGCCGATTTTTGGGCTCCACTACTTTTTTTGAAAATTCAAATTTTGTGTGGATTTGAAAAAATCAAAAATCAAAGACGACAGAATTTTGGGCTTTTTTTGGGCTCTTGAACGCGCCAAAAACCAATTTCCAAAAACAACCCCTAGCGGAAATAAAACTACCCCCTACATAAAAAAACAAACTAGGAAGAAATTAAATGCACCACAATTTCGGGCTTATTTTGGGCTCTCAAATTCACAGAAAAAAAATCGAAAAACCACCCCCTTGTCAAAAATCACATCTGAAAAAAAATAAAGTGTGTCATGATTTTTGTCTTATATTGGGCTCTCGAATGCACCAAACCAAATTTTCAAAAACCACCCCCAAGTACACAAAACATCCCCAAAATCAAAAATCAAACATGGAAAACACGAAAAAAATCTGTGTTGAGCTTTTGAGAAGCCCAAAAATCAGAGACTATATTCACACTGCGAAATTCTAAAAAAGATCATTTTTTGAGAAAGTCATTTCTGCTGGGTGCCAAGGGGGTTGATTTTCACGCTAAGGGTTGGAGCCCAAATATCAGTGTTGGTATTTTTGAGGAGCCCAAAAATCAGGGACTCTATTCACACTGTGAAATTCTAAAAAAGATCATTTTTTGAGAAATCATATCTGCTGGGTGCCAAGGGGGTTCATTTTGAGGTTAAGGGTTGGAGCCCAATAATCGGTGTTGGTATTTTTGTGGAGCCCAAAAATCAGAGAATCTATTCACACTGTGAAATTCTAAAAAAGATCATTTTTTGAGAGAGTCATTTCTGCTGGGTGCCAAGGGGGTTGATTTTCACGCTAAGGGTTGGAGCCCAAATATCAGTGTTGGTATTTTTGAGGAGCCCAAAAATCAGGGACTCTATTCACACTGTGAAATTCTAAAAAAGATAATTTTTTGAGAAAGTCATATCTGCTGGGTGCCAAGGGGGTTCATTTTGAGGTTAAGGGTTGGAGCCCAAAAATCGGTGTTGGTATTTTTGAGGAGCCCAAAAATCAGAGACTTTATTCACACTGTGAAATTCTAAAAAAGATCATTTTTTGAGAAAGTCATATCTGCTGGGTGCCAAGAAGGATTCATTTTGAGGTTAAGGGTTGGAGCCCAAAAATCAGTGTTGGTATTTTTGAGGAGCCCAAAAATCAGAGACTCTATTCACACTGTGAAATTCTAACACTGATTTTTGGGCTCCAACCCTTAACCTCAAAATGAATCCCCTTGGCACCCAGCCGAAATGACTTTCTCAAAGAATGATCTTTTTAGAAGTTCACAATGTGAATAGATTCTCTAATTTTTGGGCTCCATAAAAATACCAACACCGATTATTGGGCTCCAATCCTTAACCTCAAAATGAACCCCCTTGGCATCCAGCAGATATGATTTCTCAGAAAATGATCTTTTTTAGAATTTCACAGTGTGAATAGAGTCTCCGATTTTTGGGCTCCTCGAAAATACCAACACTGATTTTTGGGCTCCAACCTTTACCGTGAAAATCAACCCCCTTGGAACCAAGAGATATGACTTTCTCAAAGAATGATGTTCTTTAGAATTTCACAGTGTGAATAGAGTCTCTGATTTTTGGGCTCCTCAAAAATACCAACACCGATTTTTGGGCTCTAACCCTTAACGTGAAAATCAACCCCCTTGACACCCAGCAGATATGACTTTCTCAAAAAATGATCTTTTTTAGAATTTCGCAGTGTGAATATAGTCTCTGATTTTTGGGCTTCTCAAAAGCTCAACACAGCTTTTTTTCGTGTTTTCCATGTTTGATTTTTGATTTTGGGGATGTTTTGTGTACTTGGGGGTGGTTTTTGAAAATTTTGTTCGGTGCATTCGAGAGCCCAATATAAGACAAAAATCATGACCAGCTTTATTTTTTTTCAGATGTGATTTTTGACAAGGGGGTGGTTTTTTGATCATAGGGGGTGGTTTTTTGATTTTTTTTCTGTGAATTTGAGAGCCCAAAATAAGCCCGAAATTGTGGTGCATTTAATTTCTTCCTAGTTTGTTTTTTTATGTAGGGGGTAGTTTTATTTTCGCTAGGGGTTGTTTTTGGAAATTGGTTTTTGGCGCGTCCAAGAGCCCAAAAAAAGCCCAAAATTCTGTCATCTTTGATTTTTTCAAATTTTTATGTAGTGGAGGTGCTGGCTTGATTCAAGCCAGCACCTCCACACAACATTTGAATTTTCAAAAAAAGTAGTGGAGCCCAAAAATCGGCAATGCAGCCCAAAAAAAGCCCAAAAAAAGCCCAAAATTCTGATGCCAAAAAATTTGGGAATTTCGATTGTGGAGGTGCTAGCTTGATGGACCTACTCAATATCCTTATCAGACAACTGCCTTTTATTCACCCACGCACTTAGGAAAATTTATATGAAATTCTCATTTTTATTTAAACGCCCGATTCACAGATTTTCTTTCACTTATGACTTGTACTTGATTTCAGACGATATAAATAAAATTTTATCGAAAAACTGCCTTTTACTCACTCACCCACAAACTTAGGAAAATTTTCAAAATATGTAACCTAATTTTCATTTAAATGTCCGTTTTTCTTCTTTTAATTCACAAATTACTTGCACTCGATGTCGAAGAATAACGAAAAATGTTTCAAATCGTCTCACCTTTCCCAAAGTCTGATCAATATTTGGGCCATATAAACAATTTTGATAAACAAACATAAGTCCAAGTCATAAATCTCGCGCAACAATTTACACAACCCAAAAAATTCGTGAACGCGTCTTTTGCAAAAAGTTAAATGCGAATTCACACAGCTCACAGTAGAAAAACGAAAAATTTGTTCTTTGTTTTATGTCCTAAAACTCAGCCAAGTTTACTTTTTTTATGTCTAATTCAAAAAAAGTTATGAATAATCGACTAAAGGAAGCTCAACAATACGTGTATTTTCCATTTAAAATTTCAACAGCTCTGGGGACTGTATGAACCGATCTTTCTCACATTTTGCACGCATTTTTTTTATTTATGTTGAAAATTTTTAGGAGAAAGAATGAAAAAAATTCCGACATCGCCAAAACAACGAACACCCTAGTATAAAATTTCCGTTGTAAAAGTTTTCAATTGGTAATTGCTAAATTTGAATAAATTTCAGTTTTATATTATTTCAAATGACACTGCTTAATTTAAAATTGATTAGTTAAATTCAAGCGCTCTTAAGTAGTGCTTCTTTAATTTTGCAGAATTACTTCTGAAAATTTGCAATTGTTAACGATTTCAATTCAAAGAAGCTTGAAGTTTAAAAGGCTTACATTCCAATTTTTCATCCCAACTCAGTAACTCACTATATCATTTCAGAAGAGAATAAAATGCATTTTAAAAGGATGATCTGATATACGGTCAAATGGGCCAGTAACGGGAACACTGTAAAAAGGGGTTCATTTTTGCCGCGGTTATAATTTATGCTTTAAAGTTGCGCGAGTGAATAATTGCGGAGCAAAATTTGATAGCATCAACTCATTTTACAGCAAATATAAATAAAACCATTTTTTATTTCAATTTTTCTCTTAAATTTTATTGTGAGTCTAACGCACAATAAATCCTTCAATTTAGGATTTATTGCTTCCTCATAGAGGAAGGTTGATAATCATAACAATTTCCCAGAAATTTTAATTCCTTCAATTAAACGGCCCTCAATCAAAAGCTCTTAGCAATGTACCTTTTTGGTTGAAAATTGATCTTTTTTAGTTGAAAATTCAACTATTTGACTGACAATTCATATTTTTTTGTAGAAAATTAATCTTCTTGGTTGAAAAATCAATATTTAAGTTGAAAGTTCAACTCTGTGGTTGAATGTTAAGCCCTTTTCTTGAAATTTTTTTATTTAATATTTATAATTTCAGTTTAGAATTCATATCTATGGCCAAAAAACATTACCCATAAAGTAATGCAACAACACCAAGTTTCATTAAAATCGATGAGATGGCTGCCAGGATTGATATTTCTGACGTGGAAAGCGTCAAATTGATCTTTTTTGGATGAAAATTCATGTATTATTTTTTTGAAAATTCATCTACTAACTGTCACAATCAACTAACTGTTTTGTTGAAATTTCATATTTTTTGGTTGAATTCAACTGTTTTTGACTTGAGATTAAAATCATTTTTCGTTCAAATATTAACTGTTACATATTTTTATGAGCATGCATTGTTTTGGCTGAAAATTAACTACTTGTTTTAAAGTTGAACTACTTTTAAACAATTTATTTTTTGTATAAAAATTTGTTTATTCATAATTTTAGTTGAAAGTACAAGTATTTAGTCGTAAATTAAGTTTTTTGTTGAAAATTCATATTTTTTGATTGAAAACTCAACTATTTTCTAGAAAATGCGTCTTTTTGGCTTGAAAATTCAACAATTTGGTAGAAAATCAAATTATTTGTTTATTAATAACTTTCTTCTTGTGAAAGTTTTGGTATAAAAGTTAACTCTTTTCAAAAATATCCGACTTTTTAATTTTAAAAATGAACTATTTTGTTGAAAATTCGTCTATTTAAAAAAAAAATAATCTTGTTTTAGAAAATTCATTTATTTGCTTGAGGATTCCACAATTATGTTAAAAATTCATCTGTTCTCGCTGAATTGAACTAATTGGTAATTTTGTTTGAATTGGCTTTTTCAATAAAAAGTTTAACTATTCCACTTTTTGTTGCAAAATTATCTTTTTTTGGTTTAAAATCCGTCTTTTGATAGCAATTTAGTCTTCTTGGTTGAAAATTTACCTTTGTAGGTTAAAAATTCAGCTATTTAGTAAAACATTCAATTATTTTGTTGGAAGTTTAATTATTTTGTTTATAGATTCAACAATTTTGTTAGAGTCATCATGTTTGGTCGGAAACTCAACTGTTTTTAAAAAAATTCGTCCTCTGGGATTGAAAATTCATCTTTTATGATTTGAAAAGTCATCTGTCTTGATTAAAAATTCATCATTGTTTTTTTTTAAGGGGTTGTATCTAGTAATTTTAATGAAATTTTCAAGATTTTTTTCAGACATGTTGACGTTTTATTGGAATGATCTATAGAGGATCGATTGCCACATATGTTTAAGTACTTTCACATTTAAAAATGTTGAAAAGTGGGGGAAATGTGGCCGCTTCCGAACAACAAGTTTTTTATTATTACTTGTGGTGAACATGATAACCCTGGAATGGATTATCTGAAATCAAAAAACCAAAAATATTTCATTAGTTTGTTCCTATATATAGTTTGCAAACGAAGGGATTTTTATTTCGACCAAAATTTTTATTTTTTTTTCAAAAAACCGAATTTTCGGAACCGCAAAAATTGTCGCCATTCTTTTACAAATAAAAAATTTGTTAAACCACTTGTTCACGAACTCCGCACAGGAATATACTAAGGAAATCTTGTTAGTTTTTTTATTTCAGGTAATCCGTTCCGGAGTCATTATTCTCACCGTAAGTAATGATGAAAAATGTGTTTTGAGGCAATTTTGTAAAGAAAAAGTACCTACAAATATCTTGAAAATACCTTAACATTACTAGACATAACCCCTTAATTTATCAACACAAACTAATTTTTTGTTATCAGAGAAGTTTCACGTGTTACGAAACCTTTGCGACCCCCCTCGTATGTGACATGTGTCATGAGGGCTGACCCCCATCTTTGTTGAAAATCAGTTTTTTGAAAAGAAAATTTAACTATTGCATTTTTGGTTATAAGTTTATCTTTCTTAGTGACAAATTCAACTATTTAATTGGAAATTCATTATCCTTGCTTGAAAATTAATTTTATTGTAGAAAGTTCTTCTTTTCGGGTATAAAAGTCAACTGTTTTCTAAAACATTCGACTTTTCAATTTAAAAATTAACTATTTTATTGAAAATTCGTTCATTTAGGCAGACAATTAATCCTGTTTGTTGAAAATAAATCTATTTGCTTGAGGATTCCACAATTTTGTTAAAAAATCGTCTTTTTTCGTTGAGTTCAACTGGTTGATAAATTTTGTTTAATTGGCTTTTTTTAACTGAAAGTTTAACCATTTAATTTTTTGTTATAAACTTATCTTTTTTGTTTAAGAACCGTCTTTCGGCAGAAAATTAGTCTTCTTGGTAGAAAATTCATCTGTGTAGGTTGAAAATTCAGCTATTTAGTGAAAAACTCCACTATTTTGTTGAAAGTTGAATTATTTTGCTGAATATATATATATATATATATATATATATATATATATATATACACATATATTTTTTTTATTTTTTTTAAGAGAAATATAACATTTTACAGAACCTTTTCGCCCCCTCTCCTTTTTGAAACTTTCTGGATTGTGGGCCCACCCCCCCCCCCCCCTCTTAGAGTACCACGTAATATATGAACACTCTCTTTAAAACTACAGAGATTCTCTACAGCGTGTCTTGATTTTAAACGTCAGCTTGACCCAGAGTAATAATTTAACTTCGAAGAAACTCCCAGACGATTATACAGGCGGCCCCGGCCTCTATAATCCAGTCAAAAGAGGCAATTCCACCTGCTCGACGTTCCTCTAAAGGGTTATTATAGTGCATGAATGCAAAGCTTTTCCAGGGTGAAAAGTATCATAGACAGACACATCCTACGTGTTGTTGCAAGTCTGCCGGTTCATGAATGCATTAACCTCTTGTGCCAAAGATCTCACTACTGGCGAACCGCTTCTTAGGCCAATGGAAATTATTCTCGCGGTTGCGTTGCGTTGGCAGGAAGAGATAACATCCGAATGAGAAGCCAAATCGAATGGAACGCAGAGAGAAGCGCAGAGAGAAGTCGAAATAAAATAATAAATCAGGAAGCGGGCACTGGGCAGGCACGACCTCTCGAGTGCATCTAGAAACTTAATGTGGGCACTCAGTACAAAGAGAAAATAAAAAACGAGTGCACACCTCTTCTTATCTTTGAAACAAAAGCTCCCCGTGGCAATTTAAAAAAACACTTGCATGTTACAAATGTTATAATTAAGGCAGTCGCGGGTAACGTGGCGGGCAGAACACAAAACACATGATTAAAAGTTAAATATAAGTTAAATTGTAGTAGAGTAATTTGAAACACTTGGATTAACATATTTTCTGCCCTATACGTATGACAATGGTTGAATTTATGTTTATTAAAGTATTTAATTATTAAGTTTTATGAAAAGTGTTCCTGCACCAAGTTATCCTACCTGGTTGGCTAATGCAATGTGCTCTTATTTTTATTTATTATTGAAAATTCAAAATAGTGGTCTGAAAAAAGGCCATGTATTAGCTGATGTCACTGGATGTCGACCAGGTGAGAAATTAATTAGGCGTTAGCTTTGTTAGTATACTGGTTTGTTTTAGGATGAGCTGATGTTATTGGATGTTGTTCAGGTCAGAAATTAATTAGAAGATGACATCTTTGTTGGCATACTAATCTGAAAGGAATATACCAATAAAGCTTCTTTATCCAGTATAATCCAGAGAATCCATAGTAATCCAATATACCATAACATAGCTAACATCTTCTAATTAATTTCTCACCTAGTCGACATCCAATGACATCAGCTGATCATACAACACGATTGGAAGTAGATATAACTATAGAAAATAGACCAGTATACCAACAAAGCTAACATCTTCTAATTTAAAAAGTAAATCTTGTTAGTAAAATGAGGTATCTATATTCATGTGCGCCTATCTTTAAAAATTTTGAGGTCATATCTTGCATATATAATTCAAGACCAAAGTTATGAAGATGAAATTTTCAGTATTTCGACACTTTAGCATTAACATGGTCGTTCGCCTCGCATTACCCGATTTTTTATAATTGAAAAAAAAGTTTTTTAAAAACTGCTCATGAAAGAGCGTCTTAAAGCATTGTATTTTTTATGAAAAATAAAATTAAACAATTTTTTAGTAACATTTTCTCATAACAAATAACTCACGACAGTTTTATGTATCTCTTAAGCTATTGGAGCTGCTATGTTCGATTTTTTCAATTTTTAGGGAGATGTTTATGCCCTCCAAAACAGAATTTTAGAAAAACTCAATTTTTTCATATATTTTCAAAATTTTTCTAGGAACTTTCTTTATGCCAAAATGTATTTCTGCAAATCATTCACCACATCAATGTTATTTCCATGAAAATATACTTAATAATCCCCCAAATAAATAAAAAAATTGAGTTTTTTCAGAAACGGCTCAAATTTTAAATACTATCTACTTGTCATAATACCTTAGAAAAAATAAGAAGTCAAAGAAACCAAAAATTTTGTATCGCTATAACTCTGAAAATTATTATTTCGGCTACCTCGGAACATCTTACTGATAAAAAGACAATAGAATCAAAGCAAGAACTTGAAAAAATGAAAACCAAACACTGAGTATTGTATTTCTTATTTAAATTTTTTTTGTAGCTATCCTCATACGATATTTTGAACAGCCATGTAGTGCATTCATTATTTTTTTTCTAAATCACTTGGAAAAATATTTTCAAACACTTGTTATTTTGTATTATTTTTTCCTATCGAGTTGTGAAAAGAATTTGTATTACCTCAGAACTTTGTCTGATAAAATACTCAGATTGAAAAATAGATAAGCAGCATGATTTAAAAATGCTTAATCTTCGGTTTATTTATTTTTTCAACTCCTTACCTTTCTTAATGTCATTTTTTATTTTCTGGAGTTATATATTTTTTGTAGTAGAGGGTCCTCAAATGTATTGGAAAAAAATTCAAATTAAAAAAAAAACATTTCTGAGTTTTTATTATTATTATTTTGAAAACAGCGTTCCGTTAAACAGGAATTATTTTTCGTGGAATAGAATCAAATATAAAATAATTTCAAGATTTGAGGACATAATTTAATTTGCCAACAAAAGACGGAGAATTAGGGTTGAACTCTTGAGTTATTATTACGAATTTCATTATCAATGAAATGTGTACAGGAATTTAAAAAAAGCCTTTAGGAATTTGTACTGGAAATGATTTATGGAAATTTTATCGTAGGTCTCAACTACATAACCTATCTTTAGCAAATATGAATTTATAATAAGTTTTAAATTTTATTTCCCATATGGTTGTTTTGTAGGGCCCAGAGACTAATATTTCACCAAAAAAAAATTACTTGTTGGAAATTTCTCTACTTTTCTTTCTCTACTTTTCCAATTTTATTTTGCGAATTCGTTAAATCATTTTTATGTTTAGATCGTGGAATGTTTGGCTATTTTTAGTTAGATGGTAAATTTTTAACTTATCTAACAGCTGGAAACTGTCGAAAAAGCGAAAGCGAGTTCAATTATGTACAGGGTAATGAAGAATAATTTATTCAGCCAAGAAATAACAAAAAAAAGTGACATGAAAGAAAATTCACTATTTTAGAAATTGAGTACTGAACTCATACAATCTAAAAAGTGCTATCGTTATACTTCAGTGAACATAAATTGTTAAATAATTGAACAATCGAATAAATGAAGTCTATCTACATGATTTGATTTTCTCAAAAAGTGAACATTTTTTTCAATTTAGCAAAATATTTCTGGAACTAATGTGCTGTATATGATTGCAGTAACTAAAAAATTTCGAGAAATATCTCACTTTCCGAATTTGCTGCCCTACTATAGTTCCTAATTATTGCTATCTCATATGTTTTAGATGTTCTTTCAATTCGGAATAATTATATTTTCGAACAAATTCAAAGGATAGAAGTTGATAGACCTTTTCAGACTTTCTTGATTACCGGTAAGCTTTCAAAATTCAAATAATTATTGCTCTGAAACAATGTATATTATATTTAATGCTGCAATAATAACCCATCACCTTAATTAAAAGTAACATGACATTAATAAAACCAATTTAGTATAAAAAGCTTATAAAACTAATATTTTTTAATAAATTATATTTTAATCAAGCTTCAGACATTTTAATGTCATGTCCAGAGTAAATTATTCAAAATATGCCTAATTGCCAATTTCAGAAAAATATTCAGTTAATAACTGCTTCCAATTTGTCTATGCTCACACTCTTGAAAAATACGTCTTGTATATTTTTGTTGGTCATCCGTCAAAAGTGTCACCATTCTAGTTAGTTTTATCACTAGTAAAAATGTTTGCAGAAAATAAAATAAAAGTATAACTTTTTTTCGGTAGCCAAAGTCTACAAGAATCTACTTGAAAAGAATCTTATGTTTGTAAAAGGGCCACTTATATAAGACTCAAAAAATATGTATTTGCATGATCGTAGGAGTTTCAAGAGTCTCTTAGGCTTCTTATTTATTTCCTGAAGCATCTAGTGCTTTTCTAGATATTTGAAACTACATTTTGAATGTGAAATTTATTTTATTGTTCATTATTCATTTATTTTTATTTCATCATTTATTTTATCCTTCATCTGACCGAATTAATTTCAAATCATGAAGGCCGTCACATTTTTACAAACTTTGAGATATTAGAAGTTTTTCTTATTTTAGTTTATCCAGTTTCTCGCACTGTTCTGAAATGCACAAAAAATAAAAAAAATAGTAAAATTATTCCGAACTTTTAAAAAAATTTTCTGCTCAAAATGTTTTCCTCAAAGTTTGCCGCAAAAAAAAAACAAAGACCCAGTCCGCCTCGAATATTATATACCTAAGCTATCACTCCTGAAAATTTCAACATAGAAATGTAGCTGTTTTAAGAAAATTTCATATTTTAATTTTTAAAAAATCCGAACAGATTTACCATTTATTATTCTTTCTTCGTTTTTCTCAACGGCTTCAAAAGAGTGAAAAAAACTTCATAAAGTGGAACAAGAAAAACCTAACTAACTAAAAATCTGAGAATAGTTTTTTTCACCTGAGGAACAAAAAAAATACCAAATGAGAAATGGAGGACAAGTTCACTAAATGAGTACCTATTATTCTTTGAAATTTCAGGGAAAAAAGTTGTATTCTTGAAAAAATTTTTTCAAAAAATTGCATTTTCCATTATTTTTGCATCTTTTTTGTGGATTTGGAAAAAGTGCAAAAAGCTGGATAAGCTGAAGTAAATAAAACCTTTTTATATCAAGTATTGTCATAATAGCCCATGGACAAATTGATTTTCAGAAGACAATTATTATCCGTATTTAATTTTTTCTTATATTAAATATTATAAAATTCTACATCAAACTATCATAGCTAATTTCAGAAGAAATTTATTACTTTTCTTAATAAATAACAAACAATTTTTTTCCAATTGACTTTTGAAGGTTACCCTTTCTTTAAAATACATTGAATCATTCAAAAATATCTCGAAAACATGAAGCGACTATCAATAAAAGATATTCAATAGCTACGCGAATATTCAAAAATGTATTGTTTTCATTATAAAGAAATATTAAGTAGATGGAAATTAGAACAAGTTATGGAAAAAATTAGTTTTTTAGCGAAATTATATTTGGCTATTATTGGAAGTACAAAGTTGGTTCTTTTGATGCATTCAACTGTAAAAAACTAACTCCTAAATTTTTAAGGACATTTCGATGACGATAAACGATTGTTATCGTTAAAAACGTTTGTTTAAACATGTTTTCATCATGTTAAGCATTTATAAATGAATGTCCATTTTTATTCATGGAATTAACAGAACATTTTTTAGCAGTGACTTCTTGCTATAAATCGATAACGTTTGGTAATTGTTTAAACATACTTAAGTACCAGATAATATATTTGTCTACTTTTCGGCCTTTAAACTTTAATCTTTCAACGTAATCAACCGTTAACAACAAGTTTTTGAACTTTTTCTAGACACGTCGATAACGATCCACTATTTGTATTGTTATTAATAATTCTATGAATAAATTTCTTCGTATAATGCATTTGTAAACTAAAAATTTCGTTCATCTTGTGAAATATATTGAAAGTCACTTAAAAGTAATTAATACTTGTTAAAATTCCATATTATGTACTGTGTACGACTAAATTAACTAAATTAATAATAGCAATAATAATAGTTGATCGTTATCGAAGTGTATAAAAAAAGTTGAAAAATTTGTTCATAACAGTTGATCACATTAAAAAAAATAAAATATGAATGGCGAAAAATGGCCGATTAATGTTTTTTAGATTAAGTTTGCTTAAACAAGTAGCAACTTTGATTCAATGACCAAATATGATACTTAGGTTTCATTGTCAAGTCATATATGATCGATTCCGTAGAAAAAACTTGATTCATTCCATCATGAATACCTGATATGCATAAATGTTTGTAAAATTTGTTCATAAAATAACAAATTATTAATTAAATTTCATGAATTCAACTAAAAAACTCTATTTTCCCATAAATTGCTCAAAATTTAGTGCGAATCAAGTGACGAATCCCTGTCAATCCACACGGCAACATTTACATTCACTTATTTGTTTATAACAAATTTAATAATTTTTCGAACTCCATGTTTTCTAGGTATTTTTGAATAAATTCAAGTATTTGCTCAAAAACGGTACACTCCAAAAGTAAAAATGTTTTACTTTATATTTTTATTAATTGATTAAAAAAATAGTGCGTTTTTTAATCGGTTATGACAGCTTAATGTGGATTTTCATTAGATTTTGTTCCTGAAAAAACGTTAAAATCGAATAACAATTTTCTTCTGAAAATCAACTTGTCCACGGACGTTTTTTTGATAATCTATTTTAGATTGAGGAACTTCAGATTGACAATAAAATTCGAGTCTATTAAGTAACGCAGAAATGTGATAGAAATTTGCAAATGAAAATTATAGTTCCTTTGCGACGAACAATATATGTCGTCATTACTTAAATCACTATCATTTCACGCTAATAACATCATATTTCCTTACCTCTGAAAATTTCCGCATCAACAACCGGTTAAAAATCCTACATAACATCTTTATTATTAAACTTATTAATTTTATTTACGGCTTGGCACTTTCACGGTGTTTACTCCCTCTCTCTCATCTTATTAATCCGTTCACAAGCCACTGAGAAGAAAAATAAAAAAACGCCTTGCAGAGAAAAAAAAATAAGAAAAAAGATCGCCTTTTATGAAGTGGCGGATCGTAATGAGACAGGCCTAAAAATCTCAGCCAAGTTTTCTGAGGTAAATATTTCCGAATCTTGATAATTTCAATATCAACTTTTCTTTTTCGAAACAAATTTGCTACCTAGATTACAGAATTATTACACAGAAAATGCCAGTTTCATTAATTTGATTCCGAAATTGGATCAAAATTATATGCAAGCTTTTATACAGATTTTTGATTTCCTGTTTGATCAGCAAATTGCGCATCAGAATGATCTGCTTCTCAAGATCATGAATTTTCATGAGTAGCAACTGTCTTCATATATACCACATCTAACTCATGATCCAACATGAATTCAAAAATTTTCTAATACTTTCCTTGTTGGTCCTTGAATATTGTAAACCTTCATTCCAGAAGTATAAGTCGGAACGAGGTAAATCTTTATAAATATTTTTAGAAAAAAAAAATTCTAGAGTAGAATATTTATTTTTTGTTGTTGACGATTAATTTTTTAACTGAAAGTTTAATTATTCCAGATAGTTGAAGATTCATCATTTTAGTTGAAAATTTACTTCTTTGCTTGGAAGTCCAACTATTTTTGGTTACAAGTCTCTTTTTGTTTTGAAAGTTTACTACTATATTTTGAGTTGTAAACTAATCTTTTTTGGTTGGAAATTTCATTTTTTGGTTGAAAATTCAACTATTTGGTTGGAAGTTACCTTTTTTGTTGAAAATTAGTATTTGCGGGTAGAAAGTTCAACTGTTTGTAGAAAATTCCTCTTCTGGCTTGAAAAGTCCATAACCTGACTGCATTTTTTTCTATCTTGACTGAAAAATCTTTTTTCTTGAAAAATGTAACCCTTTTGTTGGAAATACGTCTTTTTGCTTCAAAAATTCATCTCTTTTGGTAGAAATTTCATCTCTTTGCTTTGGTTTAAAATCCAACGATTTACAGCTTAAAGCTAATTATTGTTATTTCCAAAGTCTACTATCATATTTTTGGCTAAGAATTCATATTTTTTTGTTGAAAATATTATTATTCATCAGAAAAATGTATTATTTAATTCAAAATATAAAACATCTGTTAGAAAGTCATTGTTTGTTTCTTGATAATTCAACAGTTTGGTAGCATTTTTTATCTCTCTTGACTGAAGAATCTCTATTGGTTGAAAATGAAATTATTTTGTTGAAAATCGTCTCTTTTGGATTGGGCTGAAGTTCGAGACGTCTACCGCTGACGGTTTCACTAATTTTTTCGAATTTTCAATTTTTCATAATTTTTTTTTCATATTACGGTAGTGCGCT
>CAKNXH010063400.1:0-64543 GCA_932178445.1 Andricus quercusramuli
CAGGTAAAAATTAAATCAGAAAAATCATTGTACAATAATTGTTCTTCATGACAGATAATATCTTTATAAAACTTCCTAAAAATTTTGATTCTGCAGGGACATGATGATTTGGCACGACAACCACCTTAGGAAAATTTTTGTATTTTGTTGAAGCCCATCAAAACTCTTCAAAGCCTTTCACATTTTTTTTGTAATCTTCAAAATTCTACAATCTCTCTGGAATTTTTGAAAATGTTTTCAAATGTATTTCAAATTATTTGAAATTTTCCTAAGGTTGCTTAAATCCTGCAAAATGAAAAAAAGTTTCTCAACATCTTCCATTTTCCTTTTGGACGTATCCTGATATCTTCAACACTTTATATTTTTTTTACATCAAACGGAAGTCACGATAGGCTTCATCCAACTTTAACCATCGCAACTTATTTCCTCGATATCAGCTAACCATACAACGACGAATTGTACGTAGCCTTTCACACCTAGAAGAGCTAGCTATGTCGGCAGAGAAATTCCTTAGGGTCACTATAGCTCACAAATCTCCCACCACCGATACAATCTCTAATACTCGATCCGGCATATCGTGAAAATAGAGCAAGGCAAGTAGATAAGCGAAAAGAGATGACGCGTTGTTAGACGAACAAGATTTGGAGGTAGATTGGAACGAAATAACAGATAATTTTTTTTAACCAAAAAGTCAAACCCGAAAACGTCATCAAAGGTACCAAGCAAAGGCCAAGCAAAGGCCAAGCAAACCCTAACATAAAAAATCCTACCTCCAAGCCACCGACCTGCTTGCCCTAATTGCTCGGGAAATGTGACGAGGAGGCGTCAAAAGGGTCCACAGCTATTATTTCATTTTTATTCTGAACCATTTTTTGAAATATTTCATGTGATTTTAATGATGCTTTTGCTGCTAAAATTCGCAACAATACGTACTCTTTTTTTGTTCTGAAATCTACCACGAATGACACGATGTTTCCTTAAGAACCATTGAATAGACTGACAAAAGTGTTGTCGGACCGTTTATTGATTTCTGTGCAAGATAAATGAAGGCAACAATCCTTCACCATTTTCGGAAAGCAACAGGCATCATTCGAAAGACCGAATTTCGTAATACACGCTGAGTCTATGTTAGAGAATATCCCGAAATACATCGGTTTAGATATTTTAAAACTTTTGTGCGCATTGTTTTTGCTTAATCGATCAAAGAATTGCTGTGTGACAAGGTATACAGTCGTTCGGTATCTGCTACAAACTTATGCAACAAATTATCGGCGAGGTCTACTTGTGTGGGTGTTATCTCTGATTGCAAGAGAATGCAGAGAGCTTCCACAAGAAGAAGCCAATGAAGTACATACTTTTCTTCTAGAAACGCCGCAATAATTGGTAAATTATAATGCAGAATCCAATTCTCCCATTCTCTTGCTTTTCAGAACTCTTTAGCCTTTAAGGATCGAGTGAGCCGACCTATTTGAGAAGGTGCTTTAATTTCAGTCATAATTATGTTTATTTCTTCTATTTGACTTTTTGTGAGTAAGCTTAATGATTAATTCTTACTTTCGAACCAAACTTTCGCGAACTGTTTGCCAATTCCGCTAGTAATATGCATATGGTCAGGCACAAAATCGTCGATAATATCAAACTCATCGAGGTTTATTAACTAGGATGGGTTTTTAACTCCGAAACAAGGTTTTGATTCTGTTCCTATTTCCATGTGCCTAATGGTATCGTTTGCGTTTCGTCTATGAACGGATCTTTCCATCAAAGGATACTTCTGAGATCCAGAGTTTCCTTTTTTCTCGTTAAGAATCCATTTTCCAGGATGAAGACATCAATTACAGCCGTGAGAAGCATTAAATTGTGTTAGGCCTTGCATGAGAGCTCGAGCCACCGAGTCTACACAACAAACAAGCGCATACACTTTAATAACTGCTTCCTGACCATATATATTATATAAAACTCCTTCTGTAGAGAGTTTATTCATATTTTGAACAAACGGATTCAAAAAAACGTTCATATCTGGTTCGTTTTTACCAAACCATAATCCAGTAGTTACTAATTCAGCGGTTCTTACTTCAACGGGTAATTCGTTTATTTTTAAGTAAATAGGCCAAATTGAATAAGCAGAGCTTTCGAATAATGGTGCTCCATTGGCATTGAAGGAAACAGTTGCCTAACAATGCTTATCGGAAGGATCTAATCTGTCGAGAAAACGTTGATACATTTGTCCCTCACATTTGCCTCCAATAACATTCTCATTGCATTCCCTTTCATGCATTATATATTTATAATAATTACTGTTCCACGAGACTAACTCTGCAATTTGTGACGAAGTGTCAAAATATACAAAAAAGTCGGATTTTTCAAATCGATATCAGTTTTGTATAAGTTGCACTGAATGTTTGTACATGAGCGTTAAAATGTACCCACATAGGCACCGCACTCTGGACACATTCCGTGGAAAATCGCATTAGTCGATGGATTGAATAATTTATCAATTAGGAATCGAGTATCGGGTAAAATAGGACACGCAAAAATCGAATTCGTGAACTGAAGCATATTAGTAACCACGGTTAGAGACAGTGAAAAAACTATCGCGAATTTTAAGAGCATCATTGAAATCTCTCCCTAAGTTTTATTGATTGGTTCAGTCATCACCTCGTTAAAATCCTCACTATCATAAAATCAAAGGAATGAATAATACTAAAACAGAATTATTGAATTTCAAATTTTTTTTCGAAAATATACGAATTTGAAGAATTATACTTTTTTATAGGTACATACAATTCAGTGCACATTTAAAATGTTTTCAATAAACTGTATTTTCCCTAGACCGAAGAAGAATTGAAGAATTGAAATGTCCAATAATGAACAGTTATGAACTCAAATCCTTTTCAGGTTTGCTAACCAAGTCTGGTTTTAATATTACATGGATTTTGCAGGTTTTTGCATTAAAAAAAAACATTATGCTTTTACCCCAAAAATCCAGTCAATTACAACGAATTTCAAAACGTTCTACTTATCGCAGAATAATTTCCGAACAATTACTTAAGTCTCGATTTATTGTAATTATATCGACATTTGACCACTTCAATTTTGAGTGTACTACACATTTCAAAGATTGAAAAATTTTCAAGAGATTTTGTAAAGGTTTTAGAAATAAATAAAAGGTTTCACAAAAATTTCATTATATTTTTGAAAGATTTCAGAAGATTTCAAAGATCTTGCAAAAATGATGAAGATACCAAAGATTTCACGGTTATTTACAAATGTTTCACGAAGATTCAGGAGATTAAGAAGATTTCAAAATATTTTCAAGATTTCAGTGTCTTCACAATAATTTCAAAGATTCCAAAAGATTTAAAAATATTTTAAATCACTTCAGAAGATTTTAAAGGTTTTGCAAAAATTATGAAGCGTTTACAAAAGTTTTAAAACATTTAATAGATTTCACAAATATTTGGAAGATTTTAAAGGATTTCATAAATAATATAAAGATTTGACATAAATGTAAAAGATTTATACATATTTCTAAGATTTCCAAATATTCAAAAGATCTCGCAAAAATTTTAAATATTTCAAAAAATTTCAGATTTCACAAACATTTCACAAGGACGTTAATTATTTCATGAAGATTTCACATATATTTTGAAGATTTGTAGTAACCCAATCTTCTACTTTGAATTGATTCAAGTCGAAGGGCTTTATAGTTAGGAATGAAAAGTTCAGAATTAGACAACTAAAAATGAAGACACTCAAAAAATAATATTTTCAGATTCAAGCTTCGAGAACCCGCAAATTATAAAATATGATTCTGCTCATTCTAAAACTATAAAAATTATAATTTAAGGTATCCAATATCAAGGGGCATTCAATGTGATTGCATATTCATTACAAGATATTGTAGAATTTACGCTAAAAATTAAATCAGCATTTTTTTTTCACTCTTCAAAATTACATCATTTTGAATCGGAGACATTAAAAAATGAACAATTCAAAACATCGTTTTCAAATTGTATTTTTTTGTGAAATGAGTTGGTTCAAAAATATATTTGAATAAAATAAATGTTTATTACACAGCACTAGAATTTACAGAAGGAGGAAACTTATAACGACAAGTATGAAAAGGTTTAAAATTCGATTGTGAGCATAGGCTCGAGACGAGGTCGAGTGTTCGCTAGGTAGAGGCCGAATTGTATCTGAAGATTCAAAGTAAGGGATGAACATTGATGAACATTGATGAACATTTTTTAACTTCTTACTTTATTATCATTATTTTTTATCAGTGAGAAGTTCCGAGGTATTTAATATTATCATTCCTGAGCCTATAGCTATAAAATAAGATATTTAAAAGTCGTTGAAAATTACTATGTTTAAATCATATCTCCTTTCTTTTTTTAAATCCTTGCACTATTCATTTTTTCCTACTGTACTTTGACTTTTAAAATATCTTTTCAAACTCAGCTTTAGAAATACATTTTTTTAAACACACAAATTTCTATGGAATTAAAAAAATTAGATACATTCACATTTTTCACTCTGTAGCCAAATCCAATTTTTTGTTATAGCTAATTTCTATTAGCAAAAAGTCCTGAAATGTATCAGAAAAGCCTCTTAACATTTCTAAAGTGAGTCGAAACGACGTATTATGGTGCAGCGTATGAAAATTAATTGTTGTGTAGATCGTATTAGCCTCCCGAAACAATAAAAAAATTATTAACACCATCAAAATTATAAAAATAAATCTTAGATTCAATTTCTGTTATCAGAACTTCGTTTCTCATTATAAGGCTTCTGTTCTGTTTCACCTGTGACTCGTGTTTTTAGAAAAAATGAGTGAATGGCATGAAGGGTGAAAAATTTTCTCTTTAAAAAAAAAGTCCCGTAAATTTCCCCTGCTAATAAAATTTCCGTTAATTTTTCGCTCGGCCCAGACGCTGGGCAATCTGTATTTTAAACACGATCTCTGTATGGCGTTTTTCAGGGGTATAAATATAATATTAATATGTGAACATACTTATAAGAAAGTATTAATACGTAATAGAATTGTATAATAATTGTGGAAGGAGGTTTTATTCATTAAAACGTAAATAGAAATATAATAACGTGAAGTACCTAAGGGAAATAATAGAAAGAACGGCAAACAACGTTTAGAAATAGGAATTTGGGGTTATTGTTCTCCGTAACAATTATATATAAAAGCAGATACTTACCAGAATTTTTACTGTAGGAGAAAAACTGTGCATAAAAGTTACTACAATTTATTTTACGCGAAATATGACATTCTCTCATAATATAACAATATTTCGTATCACTTTTGGAAAATCAACAACGATCGGCGCGACGCGTGTATCTGCGTGCATCTAAAGCATCAAAACTGAAACCAACTGTAACTCGAAAAGTCGGAACAGTCGAATCCAGTTCGATAATCGAATGAGCGGATCTTGTGGTACTTTTTTCGATCCGCTTTTTTTCCTAAACGCCGCTCCTTCAAACTACACAAACAAAATAAGAAGAATATATCCGCAATGAAGCTACACAGACTAATGTGTCATTTGTAACAAAAAATATTGTACGCAAATTAGCAATTTGTGTTTATATGTGTCGATCGCGCGCTCGATAGTTCGATACTTTTCAAATTCTGAGTCCAGAAAGGAAATGTTGTAAATGCGCATGCGTTCGTTTCATGGATCCACTTACCAGTGTCGGCATTAACCTTTCTCCACTCAGCGCCGGCGAGTTAGAAGCAGCCAATAAGATTCCTTTGTTTCACGCTAAGTGATTTAATGACTTCATCTTCACTGCCTCAGTTTGCAGCGAGATTTTATAATCAATATGGCGTAAAGTAGCTCGATGATCGTTGTTCGCTGTGCGTTTTTGATTTCGAAATTCCGTAAGATGTCGAAGTTTGGTGCAAAAAACGAGATGAAGTTTGCTTATATTCAATATCTAGAGGACGGGGAAAAATAAATAGTAACTATAGATGGGATAAAAAAGTTTGGCCATGATTATAGTTTTAACGTCAAACGACGCTTTTCTAGAATAAATTAAAACAAGTAAACGGTGAATAAATCTTCTCCCCCCCCCCCCCGCCTCACTTAACGATTAATTTAGGGCCAGAACGCGTCGCGAAAAGAATGGCGAGTAGAGAAGCCGATCGACGGGCTCGTAGGGTCACTGCGGAAGCAGAGCGGGCGCGCCGCGTCGAGGAAGAAGCGCGTCAAGCTGCCGAGGCTGAGCGGGTTCGTCGGGCCGCGGAATTATAAAGAGCGCGTCGTATTAACGTTGAGGAATATAATTTGGAAGCACCGGTCCTTTTCCCAGCCGGGGCTTGGAATCTCTTAGAAATTCGCCGAGGACAAGAAGGCACACGCGCTCCGCGTCGACGAAGGCCAACCGCCGATCGGACCGTCCCGCCGATAATAAGACTTCCGGCATTCTGCGCCGAAACGCGTCACGTGTTTCAGCCGCGAAATATTACTTGCCCGGAACCGACACCCGGGACCTCGTCGGGAAACTGTACGCGGGTAGTCAACGATCCGGATCCGCTGCCGTGTCCGCGGGCCTTAAATGTGCCGCCATCCTGCCCGCTGTCTTCGCCGGGTGGAATCGCCACGTTACGAGTCCCGCCGATTTCGGGATCCCCTCGTATCGCGGCGGAAGCCCGGGCTGTCTCTCCGGCCATACCGGAGGCGGTGCCTTCAACCAGCAGAATAGCCTCCCCATGCGCCGCTACTCCCGTCGCCGTTACTCGCGTCGCCGCTACTCCCGCCGCCGCTCGACGGGACGCAGCCGTCACCCCCGGTTCTGGAGACGATCTCCATTTATTGTGTGCGGGCCACACGCCGGAAATCTTTTCGCCTTCACTTCTCGGGTCTCCGGCGCTCCCTGTCTCGCGACCTCGTAACACCGAATCAACGAAGCGTAAATTAAACTTTAGGGCTTAGCCGTTCGCGAACCGGTTCGACCGGTTGGGCCATCCTTCACTCCTTACCCCCCCCCCCCCCCTCGCCAAAATTTTTAAAACACAACCGAAGGTGCACTCATCGCCCATTATTTTGTCTCCCATCAATTACTTATGGATGATCTGAGCGCGTGGCAACGTTTCATGCAGAGCGGTGGCAAGAAGGTGTACCTCCCACCCCCTCCAGCCAAAAGAGCGTGCCGCAGCATATGCGCAAATTCGACGTTTTGCTAGCCGCTTGAGCCGGAGTACGTGCTGTGCCGCCACAGCCTAGGAATCAGTAACGTTACCGTTCCTAACCTTCTTTCTTCTTCTTCTCCATCCTTCCTCCCCTTCTAATAACGAGACCCGTCCATTATCTGCCACCATTATCGGCACTATTGCTGGATCCCCGTATCCACATCAGGGAAGAGTGCAGATAAGCACCCCCCGCCCCCCACATACACAACTATTCAAAAGAGGAGGAACTCATCAGATTCAAAGTATTTCATCAAATATGTATCCAAGGATTTCATGAAAATTGAAAAGTTTCATAGGAATTTCAACATTTTTTTCTAGCCAACTTTAATACATAAGCTTAATTCAATTTATATTCAATGGATTTCAAATGATTTATACTTCACAGAATAGATTAGATATTATTTTTAAAGGATTTCCATTGATTTTAACAATTTCAGGATAGATGAGTAAGATTTATAGGACGTCGCAAATATTTTAGAAATGATGAAACGCAAAAATTAAAAATTTAACTTTGAATATGAACATTTGGAACTTTAAAATTCTAACTAGTCTGAATTTAATTACTTGTTCACTTACTGATGTATATCAGCTTCCGATTGTTGAATTTTGAAATATTTTGATTTGAAACTTCACGATTTCGAATTTCAAATCGCTTAACTTTCAACACTTCATTGAGAATTATTATTTATTCTTGAAACCTTGTAAATACATTATTCTTTATTTTTATTTGAAGACACGAAGGAGAACATATAGGAGCAAATAGCAGATGGAATTGCTAACGGTAAACGTTTGATATTGCCAACTGAAAAAGCTCGTGAAGCTGCTTTAATTAAGAATACGGATAATCTCCTGCCTGCACCAAAAAAACAGAATGATAGGGTGAATTGTATAGCTTACAAAGCAAAAGCTCATTCTTTTGTATATTTCTACAAGTAAAGTATTCTTTTTGCTTTAAGTATTGTATAAAACGTTGTATTTCAGGCCGTAAAAGTCGTCCAAGCAAAATCATAAACAAACTCGGAAATTCTAAGGGTAAATAGAAATGTCTTGTTAAACAATCAAGGTAAGTTTCTGCCAGCTCCACGACCCTCAGGTGTTGAGTCTAAGCTGGTTTCGAAGCCACGGGAAAACCCAACAGGGATGCGAGATTACGAATACAAACAGTTGAACAGGGAACGCGAGGATGAGTATCAGGATGAGCAACAGAATCCACTAGCATTCAACAATGTAGAAAAAATAAGACCCAAAAAGTTTGAGCTATATGAGGGGAAGGTAAGTTACTTTTTTTTTCTTCACATTTATTATTATTATTATTACGAATGTTCTTTTGAACATTCCTTTCCTTGGACACAAAATTGTTCCTTCTGGATTGATATTTCATATTTTTTTAGACAATTTATTTTTTTTTGGTTGAAAGCGAATCCCTTTTCATTGAAAAATGTACTACTATGTCATAATATTATATTTTTGATTCAGAATTCATCTCTTTCGGTAAACAAATCCACTAGTTGCTTTCACATTTCATTATTGCGTTAAAAATTCAACCAGATTCAACTAGTTTGTTATAATGTAATTTCTTCTGTTCGAAACTGTAACTGTATTGTCTACAAAGTATGCGATGTATTCAGAAATTATTGAAAGGTTTGAAATAATGGTATTAAAATTATTTTATTGTGTCTTCGAACAAAATATCAGGTTTTCGAATAAGATCAAGTGTCAAAAAATTATTGACTAGTTATTAGTTGTAAGCTATCGAAGTTCGACGTATATCGATAGTAATGTCCAGAGATACTGATGAGTTCTCGAAGGTCCTTGCTTCATTTTGTTTTTTCTACTATTTCTTTTTCTTGTATCCTGCCAACCAATCTTCGTATTTTTTACTTCATCTTTCCCGGTAGTTTCTCCATTCCGTTGCTATTTGTTCCATTTCCGAATTTCGCATTTCTTCCTCTTCGTATTCCCTCCGTTGTTGTTCCTCTCTTTCTCTGATTACGTTCTGCCATGCTATCTCCTGTTCCTGTTCTATCATTGCTTGTGTTCCTTCTTTCTTTCGCCTTTCCTCACTTTCCTTTGTAATTTCATTTTGTTTTCGTTCTTCATGGCCTTCATTATATTTTTTCCAGGTTATCTTATTAGAGTATTCAAGATACTCCAGTGTAGCTTTTAGTTTTATCTTTTGTACTAATTCTTTTTTGGTTTCAGGTGTAAGGTCGGCCGTTCTGTAGCTGGCTCTTCTCACTGCTCCCTCTTCTTCGAGTTGGTCTTGTTCTTTAAATATGTGTCTCACATGTTTGTGAGGGTGGTTCGTGAGGTCTTTTTCTTCTGCACCGTTCATTCCTTTTAGCAGCCAATCCCTGGCCCGGCATTCATTTAGGTGGTTTTCGTAATTCGTGACTTTTATTCTGTTTTGGCACAGGTAGCACATGAGACTTTCTTCCATCTTTCTGAAATTAAAAGCTTGTACTGTCTAATTTGTTTTTGGGGTCGGTTTGTATTGGTTTTTCTAATTTTCTGTTGGGTGAGTTATTTAGTTTGTTTTTAGGTAATTTTGTGCGTGTATGCGTGTGTGTATGTGTGTGCTATTGATCCATTGCCTTTTTGCCATTACTTAAAACTAAATTATTCTTATCTAATTTTATTAATTTTTCGTGTGCCTAAGTGCCGTTTTCTAATTTAGAGTCGTTTATATTACATTTTCCGATACTTTTCCCCTTGAGTTTTTTCAATTCGTAGATTGTTGGAGAAACTTTTTTCTTAATAATAAAAAGAACCTTCGTACTTATCGTACATCTTACCTGCTTTTTTATCTGCCTAGTTTGATAATTTTGTTACTACTTTAAGCACCCTGTCGCCTATTCTATATTCTAAGGTTCTTCTTCTTAAGTTATAATTATTAGCCTGTCTTTCGTTCGCTTTATCTAAATTCTTTTGGACTTCCTCTTTTATAATTTGTAACGTTCTTAATCTATCCGTTCATTTCTCCACGCTTTGGAACTCGATTTCGCTATCGTTTTCTATATTTTTTCTGAGCGACTGGATTGGCTCCAATTCGCGGCCTAAATTTAAAAACGCTGGGGTAAATTTAGTTGATGAGTTTTTGCTAGTATTAATTGCGAACTGCAAATCATCTTTATGTTCTTCCCATGTGGAGTGGTCGTTTTCTATGTAGGTTTTAATTATTTGTTTAATTGTACTATTGTAGCGTTCGGTTGGGTTAGGTTGTGGGTAATATTTTGGCGTTTCGTGTGACTAATTCTGAATTTTTCCGTTAATTCCTTTGACGTTTTGTTGACAAATGCTGTGCCATTGTCGGTGTGGAGAATCCGCGGTGTTCCCCAGCGCGTAATGACACGTTTGTGGAATTTCGACTATATTGTGTTCCCGTTCGCTTTTTTAATTGGGATTATTTCGACCCATTTTGTAAATAGGTCTACGAACACTAAAATATATTGGTTTTTTCTCTTTTTGGAGATCGGCAATGGTCCCATGGTATCAGCTGCTACCATGGTCCATGTTTCTTCGACGATTCTCTTTCCCATTAATCCTACTTTATTTGGTTACTCGGTTTTACTCTTTGATAAGTCTGACAGTTTTTTACGCAATTGATAATGTGCGAAAATACCCCTGGCCAGAAGTAATGTCCTGCCTGGGTTTCGTCGTGATTTTCCCATAAAACCTGACGTCTAAGTTTTTGGGGTAAGACTAATTTCCAAAGGGTTGAGTCTGATAATACAGTGGATTTTAGTGGGTCAGTTCTGTAAAAGTAGAGTTGCGAAACTCTGATTCGCCATTTTTCGTGTTCTTCTGTTCTCTTTGTCACTTGTCTGAATTTAGTGGAGTACCAGTCATCTGTTTTGTCGTTAACGTCCGCTTTTGGTTTTTCTACGCTACAAGCTAACGCAAACGCTATGTTTTTTGTTCGTTCCCCTGATCTCGAGAGAGCATCAGGGACTAAGTTTGAACTACCTTTACGATATATGACTTCGTAGTCATATTCTAGTAATTCTAATGACCATCTGGCTAATCGGCCAGTGGGGTTTTTAGGTTATGGAGCCTCTTTAACGCTAAGTG
Source organism: Andricus quercusramuli (assembly GCA_932178445.1). Taxonomy (NCBI): domain Eukaryota; kingdom Metazoa; phylum Arthropoda; class Insecta; order Hymenoptera; family Cynipidae; genus Andricus; species Andricus quercusramuli. The sequence goes on from CAKNXH010063400.1 coordinate 11,273, forward strand.
GTCCGTGATTACTTTAAAGCTATATCCTTCTAAATATGGCCTAAATTTTCATATGGCCCAAACTACTGCTAGGCATTCTTTTTCGGATGCCGAGTACCGCGATTCCGCACCGTTTAGGCTTCTACTCGCGTAAGCGATTACGTAATTTACGCCGTCGATCATTTAAGTAAGTACGGCTCCTAACCCCGTATTAGTCGCATCGGTTACGAGTAGGAAGGGTTGTGTAAAATCTGGGCAGGTTAATAATGGTGCTGATGTGAGCAGGTCTTTAATTTTCTGGAAAGCCTCATATTAATCTAACCCCCAATCCCAGTTTTTGTCTTTTTTAAGTAATCTGTTTATCGGCTCTATTACTTCGGCAAAATGTGGAATGAATTTTCTGTACCAGCTTGCCATCCCCATTATGCGCTGTACTTGTTTTAAGTTTTTAGGCTTAGGAATCCTTGCTTCACATTTCTGAATCTTTTTAGACAAATTATCGACAATGTTTCTTTCCGCGACGCTGATCTTCGTTGATAGTTTTTCTTCGAGAGAACTTGAAAGAGCTTCCATTTTTTTCTTTTTTCCAAAGAACTTCCAGATGATTTTCTACTTCTTTTTTCATGTAGTAGAACCCTAGAAAAAATTGGATTTCGGCCCAAAATATCTGGTCAATGAACTTGACCTTCACTTTCGGTCGCTTTGCAATTTTACCAAAGGCTGACTCGATTGGACAAATCCTTCAAAAGTATCCAGGCTTCAACATTCACATAACCCACACGATTGTTTTATTAATTTTCAAAGATAGAAGTAAATTAATTTAGTTGAATAATAATGTTATTAGCAAAAAACATAAGTACAAAATTGCATGCATGATATTTTCCAACTATAAGTTCTTCTCCTGACGGAAACAAATCAAAAGCCTAGCAAAAATGAATATTATCAATTATTTTATCACGTGAATCTATCGTACGAATATATGCAATAACTGAAGCTCTAGAATATATAAAGTCGCACTAATAAATATCTCTTTTTCAAGAACCTTTCCTTGAACTATGAGCATATATTTACATAATTTACCAAATGCCGCTATTTGTTCTTCAACATAAGGGTATACAAGGAAATAGAGTATAGCTTCTTTACGAAATTCTTAAATAAACGTGTTTTTGCTTTCGTGACTTCAAATCATAAAGTCGAGTAAGATTATTATTATTATTATTTCATTTTTATTAGCCACCCATATAGCACGTGAACAACTTTTCGGGCAGGTGAGTGAGGCAGAAGTTGAGAGAAGGGGAGTCAGAAAATCAAAATCATCTTCGTGATACATGAAGAGCCCACTAGTATATAAACGCAAGCATCTTGTAGAAAAATCCTTCTCTCCGTAAATCAGCATCATCTACTGTCATCGAGTGAAATAAAAAGAATGAAGATCACCACCGGGGTTCTACTCCTGGCTGTTGCTGTCTTCCTGGATTCTATTGGTGAATATAAAATAATATAACATCATATTTATAACACCAAGTGGCGTAGCCAGGATTTCATAAAGGAAGGGGTTTGAAAGGCTGAACAAAAAGTACGTTACTACTTACAGGGCAAAATTAGGATAATTTAAGACATATAATTGACAAATGTCCATATTTTCAATTATCGATTACTTAAGACCATGTTAGAGCCATTCAATTCCATGTAAGGGGCCAGCCATATTCGACGTAGACAGTTATTGGTGGGGAGAGGAGGTGTCAAAAGTCCACGTAAAGCTTAGAAAAGTGTCCACGTGGTATATGGACGGCCCCTGAAAGCGCTCTTCTTTATTTCAGACCGATTAAAAAAGAATCTAGGGTTTGAAAAGAATTATTGTATTTTATTATATAAAGTTATATTGGCTACGCCACTGATAACTTTAATCATACTGGAAAATGAACGCGATTAGTCTTTCTTTTGTGTTACGCAATTTTCAAATTAAAATAGAAGAATATTATTAATGAATGGTATATTTCTCAATGAGTGACAAGCAATTACATTTTGAACAGAGAAGGATCAAATTTCTGCCAAAAGATAGGAATTTTCAACATTTTCTTAATCTGTCTCGAAAAGATTAATGAGAGAAGGCGATTGAGAAATATTTTTAACTTGATTGATACAATAAGAAGGTGATTGCGATACTTGTAAATAGGTTACGTCACTCGCACTAAGGTAACATATTTACAAGTAATTTTCTTTCAAAATAAGGAAACTAGAATTATCCACAGACCTGACATATCAATTCTCAAAATTAAAACTTGTTAATTTAAAAATATCTCTTTCCTTGTAATTAAAAGGAATCATGTATATTCCGGCTTTTAACAATAAATTTTAAATCTGTTCATTAACCATAATTGATAAATATCCAGTCTCATTAAATAGAATCTAAGCGATGTGATACGGAAAATTTTCATTTTTTTCGACTAAGAATGTACGGAGTAGGTAAGATCTAAAATTGTTTGTCTTGTTCCACGTTGGAGATGTGTGCAGGAGCAGAGATATTGTATTCAAACGAGTCTTATCAAAGTGTACTTAAGGTTTGAAGAATACATTGTTAGAATACAAGATTTTGTAGAATTTATTTTCTCTCGAATAAGTTTTTGATGTATCTGATTCTCAGATATTTCAAGGTCCACTTTTGTACCAACGAAGTTCAGAACAGATTACGGCTACATTATATTATTTCCAACTGAATATATATTTTTAGTAATAATAATTTAATATATACATTTCAGAGAATTTTCAAAAATAATGATAATTCGGAGATGGTTCAGGAAATTTACTAAAAGAATTTTCAAACAGAATGATAATTTCTTGATGGTTCAGGGACTTTCCTAAAAGAATTATACATCGGAATTATGCCTGCTCTTAAAAAAGAAGTATAATGAAGTGTAAATCTGTCTTGGAACATTGATTGTTTCAAATGAATAATAATTTTTATCTAGAACGGGAATGTTCACAAGGATTGTGATTCTGATCTCGAAGAGAGTTTCTATACAAATATTTCGACGAACCAAAATTATGAAAAGATCAGTTACAGAAAAAAATCAGATTCTCAAAAAAAAAAAAAACCTTTGTGCTACTCAGCATTTGGTAGCCGGCGAAAAACAATCCTTCTCTCCATCGGTAGTAACTTCTTTCTAGGATCTATCAGGAAAATTAGAGAAAAGTTTCGAAGCTCCAAAAGGTCAATAAACTTCCTTCTCAATACCAGCATAAGGCACCCAAGTACGCACTCGAATTTTTAAATCCCGAAGAAAACAACCCTCACACCAATCGCTAACCATTTCTAAATATTCTCTTCTAAAAGTATTCCAAAAAAGAGTTCCAAGTCCAAAGTATCCAACAAGATCCCAACCTCACAATAATATACATGATATCCGAAAAACCACCCCCAGTATTTTTAACGAAACAATTTCCATTGAAACTTCTTAACATATTAGCAAAATGATTTAAGCAGTAAAAGTAGAACCCTTCCAAATTTAAAGGTTTCAAGATGACATATTAAAATTTTTGCAATTTTGTTACTCTAATTTATCACTAAGTGAAGTTCAATTGTATTTGAATAAGTTTCGTTCTTAGGGGTTCACACTTCGACACTATTTTTCAATTAGGATTGTGAGTTTGGGACATCAAGAATATTGTATTTTTGAAAAGATTATACTATGTCAGAACAACCTTAATTTGGTGATTGTGAATTCTTTTCTGTTATAGCTCCGTCGACTTTAATGAACACATTCTCAACACGTTACGGAATTTTCAATTGTAAAAGAAATTTTATATTTTAATTTAATGATTGCGTGAGACTATCACTGTTTTTCCCTTTCTTCTTTCTGTCTCTTTCTTTCTTTGTTCAAATGCTCTAGTAGATATTATATTTATAATGAATACCAAACTTCACCTGTTTCCGTTCCCTCTTACAGGACTAATAAGTTCCGTAGAGCCAGTACAGACGACTTTGGCGGAATTATTTCCTCAATACGAGCGGTACGGTTACCTGCCTGATGCCCTACCAATGACTAGCCGTTATAGCGCAACTATAAGGAGTACTGCATTCACAAAAATAGGTAATCACATTCTGCGTCGTCCAGACCAAACCCACTATTTCTTAGTGAGGGGTCATGTCATCTTTGCATGGATAGGATTTGACAGATCAGGTGATAATGACCGGAATAAAGACTGTATTGCACCGCTATGGGAATTGTTTTCCTCGCTAGAACATGAAAAACGTTGGGTATTTGACACAACTCGTAACCATTGGGTTACTCTGGATGAGAATGAATTTCAGAAATTGGGTATTGGCAATATTTGGAGACTTGTTGGAGAGCAACAAGAAATTGCTCTAACACACAGGCTAACAACTAGCGATCCAATTATTGACGCACGAGCACACCATATGGCATACTTAAGAGCAAATAAAGCAATAAATACGTTACAAGTCACTGAAGCCGAAAAAATCAGAAATGGACGAACAACCTTTGATGAGAGCGAGACATTTATCCTGAGAACATACATGGAGGCATATGGTCTTGTATTCCGCGAAATTGTACGTGACTCTCGTAACCATATATAACTAATCAAATTACCGTAAATTGCCGGAAATTTCCAGAAATTCATAGAAATTTTTAGCTTCTGTCTCCAATTAAAATCAAAATTCAGCCTATATATTAACCATATTCAGACATCACAGAGTCTTGCGATGCCCTAATAATTATACATAATTCAGCAAGTCTAGACCGCTGTACTATACATAGGTATTACTGCGATTCTCCTCGTGTACTGCAAAAATAATGTAGCGGTAACCATGTATCATGTTCTTCTCCTCTCGAGGGAAATCTCTGTGAACGCTGAGAGAGGGTATTTATTGTTAACTTGATGCTGGTAAATTTGAAATCTTAAATGACCCACTTATAGTCTTGCAGACATTTTACTCAAAGCTAGAAGAACCTCACAATTACTCCATGTTACCTTTAAAGTTAGAAAGGTGTATTAGTGACGCGCAAGTCTTGTGAATGTATTGTAATTGATTGTGATGAATCATTTAGAATAAAAAAAATTAACTATAACGTTCTGATGAATATTTCACTGAAATAATGAAGCTTTAACCCAAGAAGTTCATTTTCAACAAGGTAGTTCAACTTTTAACAACGTAGTTAGATATTCAAACAAAAAGATGAATTCTTAACAAATAAATTGATATTCAAAGTATCTTAAGGTAGTTGTCGTGTCAAAAATTAGATCTCTGACAAAAGTGGGTTTTCTATAATTATGAGAATAGAAATAGTATTACTGATATTGTTGACATTGTTCGAAATATGATCAAAAACGCGTAATAGTTGCGGAGCATATTGCCGCGAGTCACGATTTACCATTTCTTTCCAAGTTCTTTCCAAAAGTATGCTTAGGAAAATTAAAATTGAGTTTAACGACTTTAGCGAACAAATGATTATCCGAATCTTGGAGAGACCATTTTCCTTCAGGAATTTTAGCAAAATGGTAGGACAGATTACACGGCAATGAGCAATGGAAATTCGTGGCGACAAACTTAACGAGCCTTTTTCAAAGGTCAGAAAGTTCGAGCGACGGTCCCTAGTGACTTCGGCTTCTCAATCTGTAAACTCTCCCTGTATCAAATATAAGGAAGAACATCGCTTGTACCTATGCCCCGTTTTTCAAAAACTGAAAATGTCGGATCGTTTCAAGGTTGTCAAAGCTCACAAGCTTTGTCCAAACTGTTTGAGCAAACACGCATTTCCTTGCCCAAGCAGACGACGTTGCAAGAAATGCAACAAAAACCATCACACCTCAATACATTTAGAACAAACAGTCAAATCAGAAGGTCCTCAGAAGGTGGGAGGTTCAAAAGTTTCGGCTTCTCCTGCTCCGCAAGCATGACTACATGGTCACACTCATGTTTCTGAGGCTTTTCCATCAAATGCACAGCACATAACTACCGCGGTTCTAAAAGTTCACAATAAGCGAGGGCATTGTTAGATTCTTGCTCAACAGTCAACTTAGTTACGGAAAATTCGCAAAATCATTAAATTTAGCTAAACAAAGTTGTTCCATCAATATTGGAGCAGTAAATGATTTATATACTGTCCCCAATGAGTATATTAAAGCCACTTTCAAGTCAATGTACAACGCTTTCAACCGGGAATTGATTTTTTTGATGGTTCTTAAAATCGCCGATCTTGTGCCTAATGAAACATTTCCTCGAAATTCATACAACATCCCTAAAAATCTACAAGTTGCAGATCCACAGTTTCATGTGAATAAGTCTGTTGAAATTTTGTTAGCATCAGGTATCACTCTTTCAATGCTACCGATAGATCAAATTGAGCTTCAAAATCAAAATTCTCAGATAATTTTTCAAAAAACTTGTTCAGGTTGGATTATGGCAGGAGGATCAGATTTTCTCACAACATTTGCAGAGGCTTCTTGTAATGTAGTCAAAATCGATAAACTTATTCAACGTTCCTGGGCATTCGAAGATTTTGATCACGAACCCGTTAAATCTCGCGACGATGTTGTTTCTGAACAACATTATATAGATAACCCTCAGCGGGACGAAACCGGTAGATACATTGTGCGAATTCCTTTCAGAGACAGCAAATTCAAGATCGGTGAATCCAGGGCTCAAGCGCCAGAACGAGTTTACGCTCTTAAGAAGAAATTCCAGTCAGATCCGTATTTAAAAACAGAGTATCATAAAAATCTCAAAGAGTACATTACTTCGAATCATATGACCCTTTGCGAAGAAACTATGAAGGGATGTTATCTTCCCCAGGATGCTGTGATTAAAAGGTCTAGTGAAACTACTAAGGTTAGAGTAGTATTTGATGCATCCGCGAAAACTTCGACAGGTATCTCGCTCAATCAGGTTCTATTAGTCGGTCTCACTATACAAAATACAATTTTTGGAAGGTTATTCGATTTCTTACAGACACTTACGTGATAGCTGCTGATACCGAGAAGATATACAGGCAGGTCCTAGTTCATCCAGACGATAGAAAATTTCTAAAAATTTTATGGTACCATCAAGGTCAAATTAGGAATTTTCAATTAAATACAGTAACATTCGGAATTGTCTGTGCACCACTTCTGGCAATTCATAACTTACACCAACTTGCTAGCGATGAAGGTTCCACGTGCAGTAAAATTTTCTTACGAGATTTTTCCGTTTATGACCTAGTTTCAGGCGCAAATTTCATCCAGGAAATTCTTAGTATTCGCGATAAATAATCGAATTTTTAGGTTGTGGTGGCTTTGCTATCCGAGAATGGGCTTCTGACCACACTTCTATTCTTGATAACATCAAAAAGAAAATTTTTAACCTAGAATGTGTGGTAAAAGAGGATCTTGTTCAGAAAACTCTCGGAATTATTTGGGATTCCCAACACGATATCCTTAAGTACACGGTTTGAGCAGTCCATGCTCAAACCAGTTCTACAAGAAGAAAGCTTCTATCGGAAATTTCAAAAATCTTCGATCCTCTCAGACTTTTAGGGCCAGTTGGTCTCTACGCCAAGATCTTGATACAGGACTGTTGGAAAGCGCAAATCCAGTGGGACAAGTGACTTCCTCAAGACATCCATACCAAATGGAAATCATTTACTGATCAACTTTCGTCTCTGCGAGAATTTTCAATTCCGCGAAAACTCGATTTGCAGCAAATCCAGAGTGTCTCCACTAAGTGGTGTCACAATTCCACGTTTAGAACTTTGCGCGGCATCAATTCTTAAAAAACTATGCGTAGAATCAGTAGCTCAATTTAAAGTTCCAATCAAGAAAGTAAGGCTCCTCATTTACTGGGAAGTCTCGAATGGAATAGAGTCGCTGACATTCAATCGCTAGGAGATCAAGTCGAATGGAGGCATGTCCGATCAGAGGACAATCCAGCTGATTATCTCTCTAGGGGACAAGTTCCAGCAGATTTCATAAAAAAACAAATTTTGGACAACAGGTCCTAATTGGTTAGCTCAGCCTGAAAAAGAAAAACGAAGAGCTAGAAGCAGCTCACGTTTTACTTCGAAATTGACATAATCAAATCAAAATTAAAATGTGGTTCAAATCAGTTTCAAATCAAATATAGAGCGCGAGTTTCTGAATGAGAATGTGAATGTGCGTAGCGCGAGGTGAACACATAATCGAGCGCGAGGCGCTAGATAAATATATTGATTGAGCCTCAGTTCTAATTGATTTTACATGGGAAAAGACATCTTTTTGTAAATCTAATATTTAAGTGGAATAATATGTTTCAAATGATTCCGTATTTCAGTATCTTTTAGCATTTTTAACTCCTCTACTTTCACTGTTAACTGGAGCGCAGTATACTTTAAGAAACAATCCTTGACTAACGTAGGGTTCACTATCTCTTCCTGACCATAATTCGAATCCGCTTCTTACGTCCCCGATTTCTATCACTCTAATGAGATTTACACCCCTAGCATTCCAAATACCCAGTCTCCATTCATCTCCTGAAATTTTTCTAAAGACATGCATTACGTGAACTAAAGTTTTAATCTATTCCGTGGCTACTCTGATTGTATCATTCATTGTATCTCAGGGTGAAGGTTGTGACTATTTTTGATTTTAAGAATATTTTGGTTGTTTTTTTAGTTCCCAAAGATTGAAATAAATTGATTTAGTTGAAAATTAATGTAAGTTGTAAAATATTCGTCTTATTTGGTAGGAAAAGTGTTCTTCTTGGTTGGAAATTTATCTCAATGTTTGAAAACTCGACGATGGTTGATCTACTATTCGCAACAAAAAGCCTAACTGAAAAATTGCATTCCTACTATTTTTCAACTATCGGTTTTTCTCCTGATTTTTTTTGATACATTGTCCTATCGTTTTCATTGTGGGCGGGATAAAACGACAGACAAAAATCCTCAAGCTTCTAAAAAACGATAATTATCAATGAGTTTATCATGTGAACCTATCTTACAAATATGTGCAATAATTGAAGCTTTGGATTATATAAATTCGAACCAATAAATTCTTTTTTTCGAGAACCTTTCCTTAAACTATGAGCGTATATTTACATAATTTTTGAAATGCTGCTGTTTGTTCTTTAACAAACAGGTATACAAGGAAATAGAATGAAGATTCTTGACGAAGTTCTTGAATAAATGTGTTTTTCATGTCGTGGCTTCAACTCATAAAGTCGAGCAAGATGATTATTATTATTTTATTTTTATTAGCCACTCATATAGCACGTGAACAATCTTTCGGGCGGGTGGGGCAGAAGGTGGGGAAGGGGGAGTCAAGAAATCAAAATCGTCTTCGTAGTATGTGGAGAGCCCACTAGTATATAAACGCGAGCATCTCGTATAAAAATCCTTCTCTTCGTAAATCAGCATCATCTGCTGTAATCGAGTAAAATAAAAAGAATGAAGATCGCGGCTGGAACTCTATTTCTGGCTGTTGCCGTCATGCTGGATTTTATTGGTAAATATATAATGATATAATATCATATCTATAATTTTTAGTGGCATAGCCAGGATTTCATAAAGGGAGGGGTTTCGAAGGCTGAAAAAAGCTACATTACTATTTACAGGGAAAAATTAGGATAATTTAAGAAATAAAATTGATAAATGACATATTTATCATCCTTGCGGGAGAAACAGTTCTAAACTCATGAAAATGCTACATTTTTACGAACATCCATTACACTTTTCTAACATATTCACAATTATCCATCAGTTAAGACCATATTAGAGCCATTTGGTTCTACGTAAGGGGCCAGCCATATTCCACGTCGACAGTCATTGGTGGGGAGGAGGTGTCAAAATTCTACGATTATTCACAAGCGGTGCCGGGGTTCTAGCCAAAATCCAAGTTGACGCATGTTCTCCTGAACCTGTGGATTTATTTTAAGAAAAAACATGAGAAAATAAAAAATTTGAATACTACGCATATCCAAGTTTCCATAAAATATCATTAACTTTATTGATACGATAAGAAGGTAATTGCGATGCTTCTAAATATGTCTCGTGTCTCACCTCGACGAAAATATTTGTCTAATTTTCGATGAAATTTATTCAATAATAAGTCGCCTTATTCAATAATGTATTTAGCACATTTTTACTCATTATGTCTGTATTCATCATTACTCAGAAAATTTAAATTCACATCAATTCCCTGAATTCACTTTCAATATAAAAAATAATTAATTGAGGATAACTGTACTAATTTTCAGTTTAGAGAAAGAGATTCAAAAAGTAAATTAACAAATATTGAAAAAGTAAACTCAATTCCCAAAATTAAAACTTGTTAATTGGAAAATATTGCTTTCCTTACAATTAGAAAGAATCATGTGCGATCTGAATTTCTTTTGTCTTCTTTCATACTGAAGACGTGTGGAGGAGCAGAGAGATTGTATTTAAATGACTCTTACCAAAGCTTGCTTAAGATTTGACGCATATTTTGTTATAATACCAGATTTCGTAGAATTCATATTCTCTTAAATGAGATTTTAATTTATCTGAGTCTCAGGTACTCCAAGGTCCAGTTTTCTACCAAACAAGTTGAAAACAGTTTATGACTACATTATAGTATTTCCAACTAAAGAGATATGCATTATTTTGACCAATTCCACTCAGAGAATTTTCAAAAAGAATGATAATTTGGAGATGGTTCAGGGAATTGCCCCAAAAAACCATACTTCTGAATCATGCCTGCTTTCAAGAAAGAAGTAATAATGAAGTGTAATTCTGTCTTGAAACATTGATTATTTCAAGACAGAATTATAATTTTGATTTAGAGCTGAATTCTGACGAGGATTATGATTCTCATCTCGAAGAGGGCTCGTATAAAAATATTTCGACAAACTGAAATTATAAAGATAATAATTACAGAAAAAAATCACTTTCTCAAAGCACAAAAAAATCCTTTGTACTATTCAGTTTCTGACAAACAGTTGAATTTTGACCCCAAAAAGATTAAATTCCTACCAAAAGTGATTAGTTCTTTGAGAATTTATTTGAAAATTAAGTTTTTTACATTCTTTAAAATCTGTAAAATCTGTAAAATCTTCAACGACATTTGCAATAGGAAAAGCTTGAATTTCAAAGATGTATGAATAAAAATTTTTCAATTAGGATCAAGTTGGTAATCAACAGTCAAGCTTTCAATTAAAAATCTTCTGAATTGAAGAAATTTCAAATGTGAATTATCAAAGTTACGGAATTTTTAACTGTGGAAGAAATTCAGAGAATCAAAAATTTCAATTGACATTACGAAACTTTTAAATCTTAACTCTAAACATTACATAATTTTGGTATGTGCATTCTGAAAATTGAAAACTTTTTAACGTTCGGGATTTTAATTTGAATTTCTACCATTTTACTGAGATACAATTAAAAACTTTTGAATTCAAAAGAGTTGTAAAAAAAATTCTCAAATTTCGATTTTGCTACTGAAAAGTCGAGTTTTCATTTCTAAATGTTCCAAGTTGATGAAGTCAGATAAAAATTATGGTAGTGTCAATCGAACGCGACGAGAGTTTTATATCGTAATTCAAACTAAGGGTTTTGATTTAATCGCAACAATTCCAAGCGGAAATATATAATAATAAGATCTCAAACTGATGCATTCTGATAAGCTGTCAAACTGGGTATTAGGAAGAAATTCAAGAGACTAAAGTACACGAAATGAAAACCAAAATACCGGAGTTTAAATTTTGACGAAGTGAATGAATAAATTTAAAGATGATTTTATATTTTCATTTCGTGATTGCGTGAGACAAACATTGTTTCCTCCTCTCTTCTGTCTTTTTTCTGCCTTTATTCAATAGCTCTAGTGGATATTATATTTATAATGAATACCAAACTTTACCTATTTCTGTTCCCTCTTACAGAATTAATAAGTTCCGAAGATCCAATAGAGACGACTTTGGCACAATTATTTCCTGAGTACGAGCGATACGGTTACCTGCCTGATGCCATACCAATGAATACACTTCGCGCATTTACAACGCATGCTGCAATCACACGAATAGGTCATCATATTCTGCGTCGTCCAGACCATACCCTCTATTTCTTAGTGAGGGATCATGTCATCTTTGCATGGATGAGATATGACAAATCAGCTGACCGGAGTAAAGACTTTATTGCACCGCTATGGCAATTGTTTCCCACGCTAGAACATGAAGAACCTTGGGTATTTGACACAACTTATAACCATTGGGTATCTTTGAGTCAAAACGAATTTAAGAAATTGGGTTTTGGCAACATTTGGGAACTTGTTGGAGTGCAACAAAGAACTGCTGAAGGACACCGGCTAACACATCCCAATCCCGTTATTAACGAACGAGCACACCGTATGGCATACTTAAGAGCAAACGAAGCAACAAACGTGTTACAAATCACTGAAGCCGAAAAAATGAAAAGCGGACAAACAACCTTTGTTGAGAGCGGGACATTTATCACGAGAAAATACATAGAGGCATATGATCTTGTATTCCATGAAACTGTACGTGACTCTGTTCACCAGATATAACTGATCAAACCACCGTAAACTACCGAAAATTTCCGGAAATTCACAGACATTTTTCAATTGACTTTTGGGTAATTTATCTTAATTTACCATAAATCACCTCTAAGATTACAAGAAATTACCGAAAATTTTCAAAAATTTCCGGAAATTTATGCAAATTTTTAAAATCGAACTTTAAGTCTTTTGTGGTGAGTTTCTATATTTACACTATAGATGACCGAAAATTTTCATAAATTTCCGGAAATTTATGGACATTTTTCAAAATGAATTTTAGGTAATTGATGGTTAGTTACAACATTTACCTGTAAAATTATCATAAATAACCAAAAATTTCCAAAAGTTTCCGCAAATTTATAGACTGATTGTAAATTATCAAAAAATTTGCCACATTTTTTCTATTCAATTTTTGATAATTTAGAGTAAGCTAAGAGAAATTTTATGCTTCTTTATCGAAAATCTAATATGCACTGAAATCATGAATGTATTGCGAGAAGTGTCTAAAATCATTCATTTTTTATAAGGAATATTGTATGCGCCAACTTGCATAATATACTAGTAAACTCTTCATAGCTTGGATTTGCAACTAGAATAAAAATTGAGCTGATATATTAGACACATTCAGACATCACACATTCTTGCACACTTTTAACAACTACTTCATGGCATGTAATAAATATTTGAATAAATACGTCAATGCTCAGCTGATGTTACATACGACGCCTTAATAATTATAAACAATTCCTCAAGTCTAGAAAAAGAGAAAAACTTACGATTTCGCATGCAATATTCTGTATACTGTTAGTCTTAAGTCCGCTGTACTATACACAGGTTTTACTGAGATTTTCTTCGTGTACTACAAAAATATTATAGGTGAATACTGGTGCAGTTATTTTGGAAGACGGGCGCAGCCGCTGAGCTGTAGAATTAGTAGGTCTTTTCATAGGGGGAGCCCGCTTAATTGTGGATTCGGTGAAAAAAGAAGCGTGTCACGTATTGTGTACCTGATATGTGAGAAATAACAATCGTCCCGAAATAAAAGAAACTAATTGTAGAATGTTGAGAAATCAACACAAACCATTTATCACATTCGCTTCCTTTTGAGTGAAATCTCTATGAAAACTAAGAGAGGGTTTTTATTGTTAATTAATTGATAGCCTGGACGCCATACCCACTTCCGTCGGATTCACGTTTGACACGCAATATTGTTCAGACTGATTTCCTGATTCCGAATCTGCGTGATACCCCTCTGGCATTTATGGCGTTCTCGAGATACAAGCACATTGTTCGTTACAGCAATTGACCTGATTATATGTGTGATAATAAGCCCTCAAGATGTGCAATCTTACAGAGTCACTTGTAGGTGGTACTTCGCGTACTCCAGTTGCACCTTTATTAAAACAGTATGCTTCAAATCATAGATTGTCGAAAGTTTTCTGCCGTTTGCCTCTTACTTTGCTAACTCGAGCAAGGTATCCTTCGGCATTGATGATAATTTCCCCAAAGTTATCGACGGGAATGGCTAAAATGCAAAAGTATCGAAATGTTCACTTCTTACTACAATAGATATATTTTTTTGTCGATTCAAAGTAATCTCATATCAAAAAGCTTTTAATTATTGCACATATTTCCTCACCTTCACCGAAGTGCATCAAATAATTGCTGAGACCCTTGTGCAATCCACTGGATTTCGTACCAATTTTGCTGGTATAGTCTGATCCTGTGAGGTGATGAATGGCGGGAAGTAATGAACAGTATGCCGCTCCGTGTTCAGCAACTAGTTTGTGTATCAAATATCTAGTTGTTTTTCCACAGCCTACTTTCATTCACAATGTCTCATAATAATTAAAAGCATTTTCAGCTGAGAAAAAATATTTTTCAAACACAATTACCATATTTGGATATTTGTTAATTTCATTTTTTTATAATAATTCAAGCATACAATAATACAATTATTTGTTGAAATTTGGTAATGAATATAATCATGAAATAAATTGTTATTCATTCCGTGAAAAGTAGAAAAATTCGGAAATATAAGCCTCTTTGATACCTCCTGATTTACTGTACCGAATTGTGCTTGTATTAAAAAAAAAAAAGAAAGCAGGGACTCACCGTCAGAGTAACTTCCTTCAAGAAGAGTGTCTTGCAGTAATTGCACTAATTCAAGTTCATTCTTGTACTTTTCCGTGCTCTTGTTTGCGCGAAGGAACTGCTTCATTTGCAGTCTAAATAAAACTTCCCCCAGCATGAAGAGCCCTTTCGTAGATCGTGCTTAGTGACTACCGTTCGCGACCTGTTGAACCGTGCATTTTCCAAACGCATCGGTGTTCACAAAAACATTGTCGATGCCGCTTCCCTCTAAGTTCCTGCCGATACACGCTCATGCAATTTTTGCTGCATGGAAATTTCCAAGCAACAGAATTATTTTCTCAAATTTGTCACCCCGAATGAATTTGATGTGTCTTGCAATATGGTATACTCCTTTATCACAAGTAACAGGAAAAAATTGTTGGTCCAACTGAGACAGCACGCTTTTCAAATTACAGAGAGCGGTACAAACGGTGGCATATTTTGTCACTGGATGTGGCAAAATTGGCAAGAAACCAATTGTTTGCTGTGGACGAGTATCGGTTGACATATCAGAACTGAAAGCTGACCAGGAGGGAATTTGCTGAAAATTCTTCATCTTCTCTAGGTCTGTCACATCCATTCTCGACAAATTCCATGTGAAATCGCGAGGATTTATTTGGTTATACATCTCGGCTGAAACAGGAGAGTCCGAGGATACCTGAAATTCCTCTGGCAGTATAATAGGCCGACAACATTTTTCAAAATCTCTCAGACTTTAGGTTTGAATTTAACTTCAGGAAGCCTTTCTTGATAAAGAACAATGGCAGTATTGTGTGTACTGTTCTTTCCCGCTAGTGACGCTTCATCATGAACAAAATTGTCGACCGCTGCACTGGTATACGAACTTCTGTTAAAGTGACTTGGTAACGGCACGTGCACTTCGTCACTCACTGAATATGACTCCGATAACTCTGAAACGCCAAATAGTTCTTCAGTACATGTATTTGAAGTTTCGAATGTTTCTGTTTCACTGGACAGTTAGCGTAATTCACTCCTTTCAAAAGTTGTAGACGAGTCTAGAGATATCGCGAGTTTTCCGAGGTTTCCATGATCTCGGATGAGGGAGAGATTTCATTCCTTTCTGTGGATCTTTCGGATATATCTTCCGATCTTTCGCCGGCCGTATTTAAAGATTTCTCTGACGAGTCCATTGTATGGGCTGCAAGGTTTGAGCGGATTAGCTGAACTCCGTCATAGCTCAAGCTAAGACCAAGGTGATTAAGACTTTTTACAATTGCTTTGCTTTTACACGTTCCGTGTACGGAAAGAGCAGTCATAACGTGTAAAGGAGTTCGCTTTTTTCCACCATGCAGTATGTAATACATTATCTGGAAAAGGAAAACATATTCAGTTTCTTCAGCCTTGAAAAGGGCTTTGATTCCAAATTTTCTCTTGTCTTCTTGTCTTTGGCTTTGACATTATCTCTCATCGTCTATTCTGCACGCTCTTGATTTTCGTTTCCTATACTTTCTTCACTTTCGTTTCCTATACTCTCTTCACTTTCTTCTCCTAGACATTCTTCATTTTCGTTTTCTTCTCTTTCTAGTGAGCTGAGAAACACGCTTCCATCGAACTGAAAAAGTACGGAAAAGAAAGTAAGCAGTTCCTTCGGAATGTTCATTTTGTTCCATGATGCTTTCAAGTCCTGCGCATCACAAAACCTTTCTTGAAAATCGAAATCACAAGCAAGTAAACTTTCACGAAGAATGTTCGCACAATCTCTTATTATATTTTTCGATTATAATAAATGGACTACGTCCTCTTGCTTAATCACAGTTTGAAAAAACACAATAATTGGTTTATTAACTTCTGTAGGATTCACAAAACCGACTTTATCTTGAAACTTTTTAACAAAACTCTTTTTACCTCCGTGTTAGTAACTAAAATCTGTGAAGTGAAATGCTTATTGATTGATTCGGTGATGTCGGTCAGTGTAAAAGCTTCGCCAGCTGAAAAGTTCACTCCAATTTTATCCAGATAAGGGATCGTCCATAAATTACGTAAGACGTTTTTCTTTTGTTTGTATCGTTGTGTCCTTCTCAACTTCACAGCAATTTTATTTCCTTCTTTATTCAAACAAAAGAAAAACGTCTTACGTAATTTATGGACGATCCCTAATATGAAATAGTTTTTAACTTTGTGAATCGTTCATTGACGTCGAATGAATCCGTAATCTGTGCACTCTCATTGCTCAGTGTATGTTCCGCGAAACGCAAGCATTTGATGTGATAAAAAACGTTATTTTTCAGAACATCATCAACATTTTTTAAATTTTGCACTCGTTTCCGAGCTGTTCCGTTCAATGCTTTTGTTAAGACATGTACAAAATGTTGTGCTTTCTCAGAACAAGAAATACGATGCAATTTCAGATGTTTTCGAAGGCGTCCACAAATTATACACATTTTAAAATCTTTATCGAAAGTACTTGATTCCTCTGACACTTCCTCTACATCATCCCATTCCTCGTCTGAAAACATCATTTCATTTTCCTCAATGGAAATGTCTGCAGCAGAGTTAAGTGAATTTTCTGAACGCTCCGGTGCAACATCGTCTCCACTGTCTTCAATCGAAAGAGAAGTTTCCGAAACTTGACTTTCAACAATTCTTCTTATTTTCTCCACTCTTCCTACACTTCTAATCAATAGATCTCATCCTCAGGATTATCTTTCCGGCCCTTTTCATCTGGACTGGTCTTCTTTTTTAACTCCTTGTATTTGGTTGTCGAGCGAACCTCAAAATCGTGGTTTCCTATAATATTCGAATGAAATAAGATTAATGACGATCGGAAATAGTTGATATTAATTGTTGCATACAAAGAAGATGAAAACATACCAGGCTTATTAGAATGCCTAAGCTTCTCAATCTCAGGATTACCTTTTTGGTCGTTTTCATCTGGACTGATTTTCTTTGTCATCTCCTTGTATTTGGTTGTCGAGCGAATCCCAGAATCGTGGTTACCTATAATAATCGAACAAAATTCGATGAATCACGATCGGGAGCAGTAAATATTAATTGTTGCATACAAAGAAGATGAAAACATACCAGGCTTATTAGAATGCCTAAGCTTCTCAATCTCAGGATTACCTTTTCGGTCGTTTTCATCTGGACTGGTCTTCTTTGTCAACTCCTTGTATTTGGTTGTCGAGCGAATCCCAGAATCGTTGTTACCTATAATATTCGAACAATATTCGGTTAATCACGATAGGAAGCAGTAAATATTAATTGTTGCATGGAAAGGAGATGAAAACATACCAGGCTTATGAGAAGGCCCAAGCTTCTCATCCTCAGGATTACTTTTTTGGCCCTTTTCATCTAGACTGGTCTTCTTTGTCAACTCCTTGTATTTGCTTGTCGAGCGAATCCCCGAATCGTGGTTACCTATAATAAAAAAAAAAAAAAAATTGATTAGCATTTCGAACTCGAAAGTTCATTGCCTCACTACCCGATTCGGGTAGTGTTTCTAGGTGGATAAATACTACCAGTGTGGGTCCACCACACCCACGACGGGTCAACAACACGCAGTATTCCCCGAACGGTCACCCATCCAAGTACTAACCGCGCCCAACGCTGCTTAACTTCAGTGATCTAACGGGAACTGGTGTTTTCAGCGAGGTATCGCCGTTGACGATACCTATAATATTATTTACCTATAATATTCAGATAAAATTAGATTAATGACGATTAATGAAGATCGATCATGTTCCTTGCAGGCGAGCTTTTTAAGATTAACGGACTGTGAGTTGAACCAAGAATTTCCATGATCACCATATTTAAGAGTTTGAGAAGAGTTCCTATGGAACAGCATATCTGCCTCCTCCGCGGTTATCTTTATTGCCACTATCAAGTTATGGTATAATTCTTCTGTATTATTATCATTCATGTGAATATGTGGGAACTGTGATAAAACGTTCAAAAAGGTCTTTCCACTTTCTTCATCGCGTTTTATGAATTTTGATACTCGAATAGAATCAATCGTTTTCTTAGAAGTTGATTTGTCAAAACAAGGTTGGATTAGTTTATTTAAGTGCATTGTTATAGGAAGATGGTCACATTGATTTGATAGGTAAGGAACCCTAAAATTGTCTACCAAATTCAGGCAACTGATGCTGATCCAACAGAGGTCAATATTGGTGCGTCCAATACCCGAAAATACGTAACATGACCGGGGTTGTCAGAGAGCGAACGACCATGGCAAAGAATTAGGTTAAGAGACTCGATCAATTCCACTAGCTTCTTCTCCCGCCTATTCAATTTAAGATCGAGAAAGTCCCTCTCTCAGCACAAAATTTGTATTTAGTAACTTTTTATCGTCCACGCAATTTAGAGAGGCAACGCGAGGATTAAAATCGCCTAATAGTACAGGTTGAAAATTCGACGAATAATCGCTGTCAAGTGGATATAAAGAATTCTGTAATGAATCAACACGAGAATCAGTGTTCGCAGCTGGTGAAAAATAAAAATGCCCTATGCGAAGTGCTCTCAAAAACTAGCTCAATAAATAGCCATCAGTTGCTGATTTCGATTGGCCGTGTGAGTAGGCTAAACTATTTTTAACTTGAGTAACCAGACCCCCACTACCTCGGCCCTTGCTTTTCTCTCTTATAGCACGGCTATAATTAACATAGTACTCGCTCAGGAATCAAGGTAATCTCACGCATTTATTTACCAACCAAGTTTAATCCAGCCAGATCACGGAATAATTAGTCAAACATTTCATTTTACTTCCATCTAAACTAAACAGGTTGCCAAAACCACTTATATTCCAGTAGCATGCTCTGAATGACTCTCTGATAGATTTCACAACTTTACCTGAATTTCCTACATTTCCTACATGTATCCAGAGTCAATAGTGTCCCAGTTCGCTTCGTGTGCGATTGTTTGAATGTTTGACACAGCATCCGATATTCGCCAGCTATGAATCGGCATTGGTAACATTGTGAGAGATCTCGCAAATTAAGGGAAAAGAGGGATTTGGAGCGTCAAGAAGAACGGGTGAAGTCATTTAAAATTAGTCAGGGATTTACTATCGTAGGTCTTATTCTCGAAAGCGATTGAATCGATGGATCGATTGATCCTTGATGGACTGATGGTTGAAATTTGATCTTGGAGATCGCGTGGCGTTGACACGGCAAGACGAGGAGCTGGGAACTTCCAAATTCCTTTGGAGGCAGTTAGCACAAGACTGACGCTTCAGGACGAGGATTTGGGTTTTAGAACCAGGAAGTGGTGCTCTCCCCACTCCTGGTCCTAGGCCCACGGGGTCGTACGGTAGCGGGGTGCTTGTAACTTTGTTACAACATCTGAAACGGCTGTGTTATTATTTACCATTTGAAGAGACCTATCGTTGCTCATATTCGTCGTCGAAGGCTTGCTGCACTTGACTATTTCTTCCTGACTCATATTGTTCAAGTCCTCTAGAGTGTAGATGATATTATTCATACGCAAACCTGAATTGGTAATGCCTGAAGTGAGACCAAGCTTCCTATATGTATAAGCTGCTTGTCCTAATGCCTTGCGCTTTTGGGCAGATTCCGCGTCCAGATCATGTTCCACAAAAATATTCCTACCTCTAAGTTTGGTGCGATTCATGCAGATCAAATCCTTCACCACTCCTGAAGAAAGTGACAATAGAACTGGCCTTTTTTGTCGACTTTGTACTTTATAACTTGGCGTTTTCTCAAGGTGAATTCTGTGACTATTTTTGATTTTAAGACATTTTTGGTTGTCTTCTTGGTTGGAAATTTATCTCCTTGTTTGAAAATTCGACGATAGTTGACCTACTATTTGCAAAAAATAAACCTGACTACAATATTACATGTCTAGCATTTTTCAACTATCAGTTTTTCTCCTGACTTTCTTCGATAGACTGCCCTATCGTTTTCATTGTGGTTGGGATAAAATGACAGGCAAAAAATTACAAGCTTCTCAAAAATGATAACTAACAAATTATTTTATCACGGGAATCTATCTTACAAATATGTGCAATAATTGAAGCTTTGGAAGGGATTAAATCGGACCAATTAAGATCTCTTTTCCTAGAACCTTTCCTTAAACTACGAGCGTATGTTTACATAATTTTTCAAATGCCGCTGTTTGTTCTTCAACATACAGGTATACAAGGAAATAGAATAAAGGTTCTATATGAAATACTTAAATAAATGTGTTTTTGTTTTCATGGCTTCAATTCATAAAGTCGATTGATAAAGCAATTATTAGCCACCCATTTAGCACGTGAACAATTTTCCGGGCGGGTGAAGAAGAAGGTGATCGAGCATAATAGAAAGAATGAAGATCAGCGCCATAACTCTATTTCTGGCTGTTGCCGTCTTCCTGGATTCTATTGCTAAATATACAATAATATAATATCATATCTATAACATCAAGTAGCGTAGCCAGGATTCCATAATGGAAGGTGTTTGAAAGGCTGAACAAAAGATACGTTACTACTTACAGGGAAAAATTAGTATAATTGAAGACATGAAATTGATAAATGTCATATTTATTATGCTTGCGGGAGAAGTTGCTTTAAAATCATGAGAATGCTACATTACTGCGTAAATCCATTAAACTCTCCTAAAATATTTTCAATTACCCATTAATTGAGAAAATGTTAGAGCCATTCGGTTTTATATAAGGAGCCAGCCATATTCCACGTAGATAGTTATTAGTGAGGCGCAGATGTCAAAATTATACGATTATTCACGAGTGGTGCCAAGGGTTCTCCTGCACCTGCGGATTTTTTTAAAGTAAAGACATGAGCAAATAGAACATTCGAATATCACGAATACCTCAATTTTCATATAATATGGAATGAATCCACGCGGACAAAGGATTCAGTGGGGGGAGGGGTCGTAGAAAGTCCACATTTTCCACAGGGGAGGAGGGGAAAACTGATCAGAAATTGTCCGCGTGGTATATGGACGGTCCCCAAAAGCGCACTCGTTCATTTCAGATCTAAGATTGTTTGTCTTCTTTCACATTGGAGATTCGTGGAGGAGGATGGGTATTGTATTCAAACAAGTCTTATCAAAGTGTATTTAAGGTTTGAAGAATACTTTGTCATCATTCCAGATTTCGTAGAATTCATATTCTCTTTAGTAAGACTTTAATTTATCTGATTCTTAGGTACGCCAAGGTCCATTTTTGTACCATCCAAGTTAAAAACAGTTTATGGCTACATTAAATCCTGTTAAGGTGTAAGTGTTTGTTAGTAACTTTTCCGAATACTGTTAAATGCTCTTCGACAAGTGTTTATAGATAATCAGGGCACAATGGACGGAAGGCCTTCTCGTGAATTATTCCCATTATTTCGTTTAACGAAACATATAATTCCCAATTATCATCGCCTTCAGGAATACAATCAGCGATTAGCATTCCTAAATGACGTAATAAATTGAGAGACTCTGAAGTTGTTAGTCTAAATTTGAATTTTGTAATCAACTCTACATCCAGCAATGGTGGCTTATTTCTTGCGGAATTAAATCCAAAGTTTAACGCAGGTAATTTGGAATTGAAGATTTCTATAATTTTTGTCTCTTTTTGCAAATGGTTAAGAACTTCTAATAAAACAACCTTTATTGCTCCTTCCGGGCCATCATGCAAAATATCAAGACAAAAGTTTTGAGTGACGTGATAATGTGGAACTTCATTCCAAATCCATTCGCCTTTCACCCTCATTGAAATTTTAACGGTTTCAAGTACTGTCTTGATAGCCTTATCATACGACTTCTTTGTTCGAATCAAATTTTCTTGAATAATACAACTTGTGCCAGCATCTTTATGCGATATGTAGCAAATGCGACAAAAGTTTGTTCCCGTAAGAGACTCTACATATCCGTGTATACCATTCAATCCTAAATTGTCCCCCAATAGCAAAGCCTTAATAAGTATACCCTTCGTTGCTGAAATTTTAATTCTTTTAAAAGTTCTTCATGAATTTGTCTATTACCAAACTGTTTTCGATCAGCTGAATTGTGCAATAGTATCAGAAATATATTTTCTAATTTTGCGTTAAATTCAGGAGGTAAAAATGGGGGAATGAGATAGGTTCCTCCCATTTTTCCGCCACCACCACTATGACTTCCAGCAATATTGTTCGTTTCGTTATCGTCAGAATCCAAGAAAATCGGCAGTACGACATCTGATGGACAATCAATTTCAGAAATTTTTCTCCATAATTCCCCTTGCACAAAGTTTCAAGCTATTTCGCGATGTTCTAATAGAAATTGCATGTAAACTTTGACGCGATCGAGTACAGTTGGTTGTTCAAGTATTTTAATGTCGTCGTCAGTGATATATTTTGAGCTAAAGCTATCTCGTCCGTATTTGTGCGTTGGTGATTAGCTAGTTTCACGCCTTCATCGTTTCCTACTTTGACGGGTGTGGGAAGCGTAAGTTTACCATTTTCCATGAAAGCTTTAAGACGTTTGTCGCATAAAAATAACGGCATCGTTATTCAATAATTTTTGTTTTTTGGCATTCTTCTGTAATTATGTGAACGAAATTTCGCAGAATATCTGAACGGTTATACAAAGCCGAATAAAATGACAGTTATGTCGAAACAGTATATCAGCAAAAGTAGTATGACTTACTATAGGCACGTCCACGATTTTATTTTTGGGTTTAGTTCTAGAAGCTGCAATGTAGAAGGCGAAATATTAAAGAAAATCATCTTTCTCTTCATCAATGCAAAAATCATTAGAAATTGAAGGGTAATTAATGAGAGAATAAGTACCTTCTGTAGTAAATGAACTCACATAGTGAGTTTCATTGTCAATGATACTTTCGTTACATTCGTCCGAAAAATTGTCACTGACTCCATCAAAGTTTTTATGCAAGCGCAAGTGCTGACGAAATGATTTGACATTATGATAACGTTTTAAACTCTTCAAGACGCTCATAATATGATTCATTTCGCACTACATGAGATTTTAAGTGCAAGATAATTTCGTTGTAGTCCTTAAAGACCTTCGAACATTTACAACGTACAGCAAACATACTTAACATGTAAAAGTCATCGACAGGCAGACTAAAAGCGTAATTATTTCTGTTCAAGCAGATGAAGTAATATTTACAGCACGGTGTTGCACATTAAGAATTCAAACTACAAGTCAAGTGGCATATTTATCTTCCTTTATAATTTCTCTATAATGCTAGAGATAGCTGCAGAACTATATTAGATAAAACCTTGAACGTCGCCTATAAGAGCTTGAATGGAAGTTGGCAACGAACAGTCATGAGGCGTGCTTATTTGAAACACAGCTTTTTGTGAAAAGAGCAATGTTGTCTTTGCTTCTGGAGGATATTCTGTGTTCAAAGCAAAGAATGCCTTAAAGCATGTATTCACAGCATGCAGGGGGGACTCAACTATGTACTTTGTCTCATTAACCACAACGTACGATTCCAAAATGTTTGTTAGAGGCTCGACGACGACCACGCGAGGTTGAAACAATACTTTCCGCTGTTTCAGTCAAAATTTGAGTTTTTTCAGACATTGATCCAAATCGTTTGAGGTCTGAAAATGAGATAAAGGATACACGTATATGCGTATAAAACTGTGAAAACTATACATAGTTACTGTCTGCTATGAATAATAAATACAATGAATCAAGAATATACATACGTTCACGTGATACACAAACCCAGCTTGAATCGCAGCCTTCAAAGAATTCCATTTCTTAGGATTCTTATTATTTCCCTGAATATGATTTGTTAATTGTTCGTTTGAAAGATCGATCTCCCCGAGGACGTCATCCTTTCTTTTCTTAGGATTGTTTTCCCATCGTATATTGGTCCCGATTTTGAAAACGTTAGTGGGACCAATAGTAAAATGTAAATATCATGATATTTGGAGAATTCGTTTAAGTCTTACGGTCCAAATAAATTAAAAATGAATTGAGACAAAAAGCATTTTTTGACTCAGATGTTTATTCTTAATCAAAACCTCCTTCTCATTCCTTGACGTTTCGGTAACAATTGCGTACCTTTTTCAAAAGGGTTTAAACCTGAGCTAGAAAAGAGTCTGACATAATCAAACAGACCAAATAGAGACAGATGGTAACAAGTCGGTGAGTAAAAATAAACCATCGAAAAAACATAAGGCGATGTCAATTTGGAAAATTTCCAGTCAAATAATGAGTCAAATAAAATCACTTAAAAAGATTGTTACAGAACTCTCAAAATTCGAAGATACTTCAATCACGTCTGTTAGTCCTTCCAAACAACGAAAAATTTGTTTCATATTTTTAAAATGTAGTCTTTATGTGATTGAAGTCTCTTCGAATTTTGAGACTTCTGTAACAATCTTTTTAAGTGATTTTATTTGACTCATTATTTGACTGGAAATTTTCCAAACTGACATCGCTTTATTTATTTTTTTGTTTTCATGGCTGCAACTCATATAGTCGAATAAGATAGTAATTATTATTAGCCATTCGTATAGCACGTGAAGAATTTCTCAAGCGGGTGGGGCAGAAGATGAGAAAGGAGGAGTCAGGGAATCAAAATCGTCTTCGTGGTATGTCGAGAGCCCACTAGTATATAAACGCGAGCATCTTGTAGAAAAATCCTTCTCTCCGTAAATCAGCATCATCTGCTGTCAGTGAGTATAATAAAAAGAATGAAGATCGCCGCTGGGATTCTGTTCCTGGCTGTTGCCGTTTTCCTGGATTCTGTTGGTGAATATATAATAATTTCAATGATGCTAGAAAATAAACACGATTATTCTCTCTTTTTTTGTTATGCAATTTTCAAATTAGAATATAAAAATACTATCAATGAATATTATATTTCTCAACAAGTGCAGAGGGGGCTTTCTTAACGAATGTGAAAACTACAACGCAGTAACGTGAAAAAAAGCGAGTTTTTACATATCGAGAAGTGGGTAAAGTCGCATTTTGTCCACGGCGTTGGGAAAAAACTATTTTATATCATACCGTATATCGTTTCCTTAAAAATCTTTAGTAAGAAGACGCCGCCTACATCTTCAAACCAAGGAATATTAATTTCAAACATTTATTCATTTAAAATCAAAAAGTAGGTTTTTCACCTAAGTCGACTGATACGAATTTTCGGCAAAATGGTAACTTTTGCAACTAAGGAAATTAATTCATATCTAGAATGATTACTCAAAAAGTTTAATAAGAGAAGGCGATTGTGAAGCATTTTCAATTTAATTGATACAATAAGATGGTGATTGCGATTTTTGTAGATAGGTTACTTCACCCTCACGAAGGTAATCTATTTATGAGTGATTTTGTTTCAAAATGAGGAAACTAGAATTATTTACAGACCTAGCATAGTTAGCATTGCTTTATTCCCAAAATCAAAACTTTTTGATTTGAGAATATCTCTTTCCTTGTAATTAAAAAGAATCACGGATATTCCAGCTTTTTAGAATAAATTTTAAATCTATTCATTGAACAAAATTCATGAAGATCCAAGCTTATCAAATAGAATCTGAGAGGCATGATATGCAGATGTTCATTTTTGTCGACTAAGAATTTACGCAGTTGGTATGATCTAAAATTGTTTGTCTTCTATCACGTTGGAGATGCGTGGATAGGCATATAAATTGTATTCGAACGAGTCTTATCAAAGTGTACTTAAGGTTTGGAGAATACTTTGTTATAATACAAGATTTCGTATAATTTATTTTCTCTTAGATGAGATTTTAATTTATTTGATTCTTAGGTACATCAAGGTCCACTTTTGTACCAACCAAGTTGAAAACAGTTTATGGCTACATTATAGTATTCCCAACTAAACATGTATACATTATTTTGACCAATTCCACTCGGAGAATTTTCAAAAACGATTATAATTTAGAGATGTTTCAGGGAATTTTCCAAAAGAATTATACTTCTGAATTATGCCTGCTTTTAAAAAGACGTATAACATTGAATATTTCAATTGAATTATAATTTTGATTTAGAACAGGAATTTTCTACTACCGGAAAAGAGAACTTTTTCAAATCACAAAAAAACCCTTTGTACTATTCAGGTTCTGTCAACCGCCGAAAACCAACCCTTCTCTCCATCGGTGGTAGCTTCTTCCCAGGATCTACCAGGAAAATTAAAAGAAGGGTACGAAGCCCCAAAAAGATCAGTGAACTTCCTCCTCAATACCAGCACGAGTCACCCAAGTACGCTCTCGAATTTCCAAATTGCGAATAATGTAACCTACACACCAATCGCTAACCATTTCTAAATATTCTCTTCGAAAAGTATTCCAAAAAAGTGTTCCAATTCGAAAGTCTCCAACCAGGTACCGATCTCATAATAAGATACAAGAGGTCCGAAAAACCAGTTCCACTAGTTTTAACGAAATTTACACTTAGACACCATTTTTGAATTAGGATTGTGAGTTTGCGATATTAAGTAGTTGAAATTAATATAAACTGAATATTATTTAATTCGCAGTTTCTCTTCATCCCGAAATTCGGGATGACTAGTGCAATATTTTTCATAAGCTTGGCAAGTCGAACCCCTTCAATTTTTCGGGATGACTAGGCGCAGCCTATTTAATTATTTTATTCTAAAAAATGACAGTGTCGAACAACGAAAGTTAAAAATTCTAGTATGAAAAGTGCTTATCTTTTCTTCCACAGTCTCTGATGAAGGTAATATTGACTTTATGAAGAGTATAACATGTCAGACCAACTGTGATTTGATTGTAAATTCTTTTCTGTTGATGAACATATTCTCAACACGTGTCTCTTGTGTTGGAACTGTTGTTGTTTTTTCAAGAACTGATATTTTTCAACGCTATTTTTCACACATTAGAAATTCACTTGCAAAAAATTTCGTGAATAATTCAAAATAGATTTTTATCAAACTACACCTGCTATCTGTTTCACAAATCCCGGCCCCTATACAAATCATTAAATAACTTTATCAAAAAAGTCGCTTGAAAACATAGAAAACATTTGGTCAATCTTCATTTTATTACGAATGAGTACAATATTATTTGATCGCGGAGCGTCCATAACTTTCGATGCAAATGCAGTGAAGCTGAAAAAATGTGGTTAAAAGCACCTTTTGTAACTTGGTCAACCTTGAACCGTCTGTGGGAAATCTGATCGTATTAATCGAGAAAACCTTCGTCAAAGGAACGGCGCGTTACCGAAAGTAACGATTTTGACACCTAAAAAGGTGCGTAACCGTTTTCTTTTTGAGGAAAACTCAAAAAATTTCTTCAGAACCACTGCTCAACTCTATCAAGCCGGGGAAGTAACATTCTAAAAGAAGCAGCCACATCTGAGCCAGCCCTTATCAATGGTGCAGCGCCAAAAAAGGATCTGTTTAAGAATTATACAGTGCCAATAGAGTTTTTCATTTTCGGGCTTTTCAAAAATAACAAATTTGTTTTTGAGGCTCCAACCCTTAACACCAAAAAACATCCCTACGATACAATGCCAGTACGACTTTGCTACAAAAATTTTTTTTCAATTTTGCAGTGTCAATAGACCCTCTGATTTTTGGTCCTTAAGAATTTCAACTTGAATTTTGACATAAGGGTTCGATTTTCTAGACGTGAAGCTAGTTTTTGGGAACAATTTTCTAGTGGTGATCCAGACATTTAAGGAAAGATTTTAGATCTCCAGTCAATTGCCTTAAGTAGCTGGATATTCAATAGATCTTGGCTCAAGTGGCTGGACCACCACTAGATCTTGCCTTAAGTGGCTAGAACTCTGATCTTCCCTGAAGTGACTGGAACTCTAATCTTGCCTTAAGTGGCTGGAGCTCAGACTGATCTTGCCTTAAGTATCTCGATCACTACTCGATCTTGCCTTAAATGGCTGGATCACCACTAGACCTTGCCTTAAGTGGCTGGATCACCACTAGATCTTGCCTTAAGTGGCTAGAACTCTGATCTTTCCTTAATCGGCTAGAACTCTGATCTTACCTTAAGTGGCTGGAACGCAGATCTTGCCTTAAGTGGCTGGAATTACAATAGATCTTTCCTTACGTGGCTGGAGAGCTAAGATCTTGCCTCAAGTGGCAGGGACTGGCTGATCTTGTCTTAAGTGGCTGGAACTCAGACTGATTTTGCCTTAAGTGGCTGGATCACCACCAGGATCTTGCCTTAAGTAGCTTGAACTCTTATCTTGTCTTAAGTGTTAAGGGACATGAGGGTTATGGAGCTCATGGGTTTTGAGGTTATGAAGTGATGGATGTATGGAATTATAAAGCTAATACTCTCCGAGACTGAGGTTTGAAATTTGCGTGTAAGTTTTTTCGTTTTTTTGCTGCATTTTGGGTTTGTAGTTTATTTGGATTTGAGATTCATGACGTTTGAGTTTCTAAATTTTCAGGTTATGGGTTTTAGGTTGATGGGGCAAAACATGTTTCGAATTCGGTTTCAGCGACCCAAAAAACATATAATCCACTTGGTCTGGTTTGAGGAACCCTCCACTCATTTTTTGTGGTCCTGTTATTATGAGTTCGAATTAAAACTTTATTCAATTCGATAGATTTCCTATTGCAAATTCTCCGATATTATTAACAGTATAAATGACAACAAAGATTTTGTTTTCAATTCTAATAATTTTGTACGTGTGCAACATATGTGTCTGTATGAAAAAAAGAAACTTTGCAGTAACTTTAAGTAGCGTGAATATGTGCCTCCGAATATCACAATGTACTGTTCTAAGGTTTTTTCATGAAGTAACTGCCGTCGTAATTGAGTCGTTTTTCAGAAACATTCATAACACTGCAAACAATTCTTAATGAACCTTTAGGTCAGATAAAAATTATGTTTGTGTCGATCAAACGTATTATGATAACCTGTCAAATTGGGTATTAGAAAAAAATCAAGGGACTAAAGTACGCGAAAAGCAAACCAAAACACAGGAGCTTCAATTTTGACAAAGTAAATGAATAAATATAAAGATAATTCTACATTTTAATTCAATGATTACGTGAGAGAAACATTTTTTTACCTCTCTTCTTCCTGTGTTTCTTCTTTCTTTATTCAAATGCTCTACAATATATTATATTTATAATAAAAGACAAACTTCACCTATCTCTGTTCCCTCTTACAGAATTTATAAGTTCCGTGGACCCAATACCGACGACTTTGGCGGATTTATTTCCTGAATACGGGCAAAACGGTAACCTGCCTCCAGTACAATATCGCACAATTCCAACGAGCTCTGCGTTCACACAAATAGGAAATCACATAATGCACCATGCAGAATATCCTCTCTATTTCTTAGCAAGGGCTCACGTCTTCTTTGCATTTATAGGATCTCTCACATCAGGTGGCCAGATTGTAGACTATGTTGCACCGTTATGTCAATTGTTCCCCTCGCTACAACATGAAGAACCTTGGGTATTTGACACAACTTATAACCATTGGGTAACTCTGCCTCAAAATGAATTTAAGAAATTGGGTTTTGGGAATATTTGGGAACTTTTTGTAGAGCAACAAAGAATGGCTCTAACATATAGGCTGACAACGCGTAATCCAGTTGTTGGCGCAGAGGCACACCGTATTGCATACTTGAGAGCAAACGAAGCAATGAACATGTTACAAGTCACTGAAGCCGAACAAATATTTAGTGGCCTGAAATCCGTCAGTGACGGCGTTTTATTTATCAGGAGAAAATACAGAGAGGCATATAGTCGTGTATTCCAGGAAATCGTAAGTGACCCACGTAATCGTCTATATGACTGATCAAATTACCGAGAATTGCCGGGAATTTATATAATTTTTTTAATTGATTTTTGCGTAATTTATCTTCATTTACCATACATTATCTCTGAGATTACCAAAATTACAAAAAAATTTCATATATTTCCGGAAATTTATGACAATTTTTAAACTCGATTTTTGGGTCATTCATGGTAAGTTTTCATATTTACCTGTTAAATTATCATGAATAACCAAAAATTTCCATATGTTTCCGCAAATTTATAGAACGATTGTGAATTACCGAAAATTTACGACAATTTTTGTACTGAATTTTTCATAATTTGGAATGAGTTAAGGGAAATTCCATGCTTCTTATCACAAATCTAATATGGACTGAAATCATGAATGTATTTCGAGAAATGTCTATGATCATCTATTTGTTATAGAAAATATTGTATGCGTCAACGTGCATAATATACTACTGAACTCTTCATAGCTTGAATCTCCAACTCTTGCACTCTTTTAACAACGACTTCATGCCATGTAATAAACATTTGAATAAAGACCTGAATGCTCAGCTGATGTTAAATACGACACCTTAATAATTATAAATAATTCATTAAGTCTAGGAAAAGAGAAAAACTTACGATTCCGCATGCAGTATTCTGTATACTGTTAATCTCAAGTCGGCTGTACTATACATAGGTTTTACTGAGATTTTCCTCGTGTACTACAAAAATATTTTATGTGAATACCTATGCAGTTACTTTGAAAGACGGGCGCAGCCGCTAGGGTGTAGAATTAGTAGTATTTTCCTGAAAGGACCACGATTAATTGTGAGTTCGGTGAAAAAATAGGGCGTGTCGCGTATTGTGTACCTGATATTTGAGAAATAAGAATCGTCCCAAAACAAAAGAAACAAATTGCCGAATTTTGAGAAATCAACACAAACTATGTATCATTGTATCATGTTCGCCTCCTTTTGATTGAAATCTCTGTAAAAGCTGAGAGAGGGAAAACTTGTCAAATTCATTACAATTTATTGTAATGAATCATTTGGAATAAACGAAATTATTTTAAAAATACTCATGGAAAAGTACTATATTGTTGAAAATAATAAACGTATTCAAAAATTATTCACAACTCATTCCTCAAATTATTCATTATAATACACATGTAGTTATATGCTTCTTCATCCGATTTGTTTGATTATGCTCTCTGCATTCGATCTAACGAAGAATTACTCGATTCTATTGCATCTTTTAGGTCATGTTTTTATTCTTTGGCTGGGAATTTGAAAAGTTCTACCAGTTTTTAGCAGAAACTTCTCTCTACTAATTTAGGGATATCTCGATCATACACACTGATAAAATTGACTTCGTTCTGAAAATGATAAAAATTGAATGGAAACAATTTTTTTATCAGATTCATCAGCATGGGAGGAAATGAATTTTTGTCACAGAAGCCGGACTCTTTTGATTTGCACCAGATTGAAGATTTATTTGTTGGAAGTCGATTAATCAAATTCGTATAACGATGCTGCACAATCCATATAGCTATCTCTGCAAACACTGAAATTTTATGCATGAACTATCAATGTTGTTTAGTGTTTATGAGACTTTTTACTTGAGACTATATTTTAATAAATTTTTCCTTTTCCTCTAAACTTTACATGAGACTTATTGCAACAAACTTAGCCTCTGAAATACAAATACTCAAATCGTGTCTAGACCTTAGGTTTGTTTGTATATACTAATTGTACAGTTATACATAGTCAAGTATCTGATGCAGTGCCCACACAAACTTAATCATTTATTGCTTCCTTGAAAAGAAAAGTTTTATTTGAATTAACATTATTCTCTTGAAATTCTTGAGAAAATACAAAAAGATTTTTCTTAAGACTTCAGATGTGTCAAATTGAAATTCCATCATAAACAAAACCATTTTACAATAATTATTCTCCGTAAGTTTTCAACTTTTTTTATAGAAAAGTTGGTTTTTTCTATAAAAAAAGTTGAAAACTTACGTAGAATAATTACTGTGAAATGGTTTACCAAAACCTACAGCCGCAAATTCTACAGCCGCATTTGCTTATGCATTCTATTTCTATTATTAGTTTTGTGTTGAGACCTCAACAGCCCTGACGCTTAGGTAATCCCGTTGCGTCTTTTTGTGAGCCTTAGCGTGACCACAAAGCCCTCTCCATAGGGAGAGGACCTTAGCCAGGCTGTTGGCTGATATCTCTGACTCACTGATGCATGAAATGCTTGTGAGTGTTGGACGTTTCCCCGCAACCGTAGGGCATTGACAAAGGATGTGAGTAGCTGTCTCATTATCATTTCCGCACAGACGACAGAGGGGACTTTCGGCAACCCCTATCATATGGCTGTGATTAGAGTTAGAGTTAAGCTTTGAGCCTGAGATTCTTTTGGCCTGTCTGCAACTAGAGACCAAATCCCACCTATTCTGATCTTCCTCAGTCATCCAACTGCTAATTCCTTCTGTGACTGACCTGCTGGAAATACCCACAATTGGCTCGGGTCCAGTAAAATTTCTTCTTCCTGCTAGCTTGGCAAGCCTATCCGATATCTCATTGCCCTTGATACCGCTGTGTCCAGGGATCCATAGCAGATTGACTCAGTTTTCCGTCACTAAGACATTTAGTGCCTTAAAGCATTCTCATACTAATAGCGACATGGTCGATATTCCATTGAGGGCCCTACGGTCTGAGCACATGCGGACGTTTTATTTATTGTTATATTTTTTTGCCTTGTAGGCGCACTAGAGTATGGCCATAATCACTGATTGTACAACTGTGGCGTAGGACCCCATCTCAATTGTAATGCCCATTCCATTCCTTGTACGATATATACTGGCTCCTGCATTCTCCCCGTTCCTGGAGCCATATGTAAGCCAGTTGTCTTCATCAATGGACAGGTGTGCTTCGCCGTTAACCCACGCGTCCTTCGTGGATAGGCTAACTCGATACTTATTCTCGAAGAAGTAGCGAGTGACCATTTTGTGCCTGGGCATGTTCAGGGCCGACCTCCTCGCGACGTCGACTGGGATCTGCACTGCTACCATCGTAGGTGTCGACTTTGAGTCACCAGTGACGCCTCTCGAAATCATTCCTCTGATCTTTTCCAATCGAGACTGCACAGTGGACAGCTCGACCTTGCCCCAACAGACCAACGTCGCATTGGTTAGCCTGGGTCGCAAGATCCACATAAGTGTCTCCGGTTTCGAGCCCCAGCTTTTCCCTAATACTGTCCTACAGAGCCATAGAGTCGCTACCAGCTTCTTGCACTTGTTTTCCAGGAGCTCATTCCATAACAGCTTCTTATCCAGAATGAGTCCTAGATATTTAGCATGTTCTTGGATTTCCAGTTGTTAGCCTATGACTTGGCGGCCTTGACTCGAGAGTAGATGAAGCAGTTAATCCACTACTAGGCACCATAGCATGGGCGATAAAACTCCTTCCTGCGGACACCCCAAATCAATGGTTCAACATAAAATGGCATCACCCTTAGTCGCAGTTAGATTCCTGTTGGCCAGCATGTGGCACGTGCATTCCACGACTGCAATAGACACATCATGTGTAATCATGGCCGCCTTGCTCACCTATCCAGAGGTGTTATTGAAGGCACCTCCGACGTCCATAAAGGTTCCAATCGCGAGGCATTTCTGCTTCAGTTGACCTTCAATTAGGTTTAGTGCTCCGCTTAGAAGCATCTCAGTCGAGTGACCATCCCTGTAGGCGTGTTTCTCCTTGTGAAATGGTCTACTTGACGAAACCTTATCGCGGATGTATCTATCCACGAAACTTTTCACTGTTCCCAGTAGGCTGATGGGACGGAAATCTTTGGGTGAGGTATAAGCGATCCCACCTGCTTTCGGAATAAAGATTTCTCTTGTACCCCTCAATGCCGCCGGAAAATGTCTTAACGTTAGGCTAGCCCTAGCAAGTTTCACAAGCGGTCCTATGATGACTTTTCCAGCCCTCTGTAAGAGGACTGGATATATGCCACATAGCCCAGTAGACTTGCAAGGACTGAAGAACTTCAGGGCCCACCTGACCCTGGCGGGGGTGACAATCTCCCTGGCTAGCCGCCGTTCCGGGCCCAATTGGGCCGCGGGAAATTGTTCAAATTTGATTCATTGGATCATGTAGTTATAGACGGAATAGGGTAGATGGGGTAGGACCGATCGTTTAACATTCCTTGCTCTATAAAAAGTTGATAAAACGTAGACGTGTAAATCATGAATTTTCGCAAAATACAGAAATTTGCAGCCAAATAGTTGAATTTTCAGTTTAAAAAATTGATTTTCAAGAAACAAAACGAATTTTTAACATAATATTCAAATTTTAACTATTTTGTAAAAAGTGGTTTTTATGGTTTAAAACTTTATCGCTTTTGTAGAAATTTCGTTGTTTCTGTTGTTAAGAGTTCAACTGTTTATCACAAAATTCTTCCTTCTTTGATGAAAACTCTACAACTTGATTCAAGTTTTGTTTCACACAAGTCTCTCTGGTAATTACCCCAGGCGAAGAGCTCTTTACGAGAGCCCATCCATTAGCATCCAAGATCGTTTGTCTCGGGCGTCTCTCATTCCGGAGACACTCTTCACCACAAATTTCCTTTAAACTATTCTTCTTCACAGTTTCCTGTCCTATCATACAAATTTAGCTTCCTTTACGTCCATACGTCAATAATTGAAGTTTTGGAATATATAAAGTCAGAGCAATAAAGATCTCTTTTTCTAGAACCTTTCCTGAAACTATGAGCGTATGTTGACATAATTATCCAAATGCCGCTGTTTCTTCTTGAACATACAGGTATGCAAGAAAATAGAATCAAGCTTCATTACGACATTCTTAAATAAACATTTTCTTGTTTTCATGGCTGCAACTCATAAATTCGAGTAAGATGGTATTTATTAGCCACCAGTATAGCACGTGAAGAATTTTTCAAGCGGGTGGGGCAGAAGGTGAGAAAGGAGGAGTCAGGGAATCAAAATCGTCTTCGTGGTATGTGGAGAGCCTATTAGTATATAAACGTGAGCATCTTGTAGAAAAATCCTTCTCTCCGTAAATCGGCATCATCTACCGTTATCGAGTACAATAAAAAGAATGAAGATCACCACAGGGACTCTACTCCTGGCTGTTGCCGTTTTCCTGGATTCTGTTGGTAAATATATAATCATTTCAATGATGCTAGAAAATAAACGTGATTGTTGTCTCTTTTTTTATTCTGCAGTTTTCAAATTAAAAAATGAAAATATTATGAATGAATAGTATAATTCTCAACGAGTGCAGAAGGGGCTTTTTAACGAATGTGAAGTTCACAACGCGAGCAGAAGGGGATCTTGCATTCACATGTATCGAAAAAGCTCTTCTGCACCAGCTCAGAACTATATTTTCCCTAGCAACGTGAAGAAATCAAAAAGTAGAATTTTCATCAAAGTGAACTGATACGAATTTTCATCGAAATGGTAATTTTTGCAACCAAGGAAATTAATTTTCATCTGGAGTGATTACTCATTGACTCAAAAAGTTTAATGAGAGAAGGCGATTGTGAAATATTTTCAACTTTATTGATAGAATAAGAAGGTAATTGCGATACTTGTAGATATGTTACGTCACCCTCACGAAGGTAATCTATTTACGAGTGATTTTCTTTCAAAATGAGCAAACTAGAATTATTTACACACCTGGCATAGTCAGCATTGCTTTATTTACGCCTCGTGCATGCACTATTATAAAGTAGACCCAATTCCCAAAAACAAAACTTTTTAATTGGGGAATATCTCTTTCCTTGGAATGAAAAAGAATCATGGATAGTCCAGCTTCTCAGAATGAATTTTAAATCTATTCATTAAACATAATTCATAAATATCCAGTCTTATCAAATAGAATCTGAGCAGCATGATATGCAAAATTTCCATTTTTATCGACTTAGAATTTACGCACTAGGTGAGACCTAAAATTCTTTGTCTTTTTTAACTGAAGATGCTTGGAGAAGCAGATAGATTGTATTTCAACGAGTCTTATCAAAGTGTACTTAAGGTTTGGAGAATACTTTCTTATAATATCAGACCCGTAGATTTCATATTCTCTTAAATGAGATTTTAATTTATCTGAGTCTGAGGTACTCCAAGGTCCACTTTTGTACTAACCAAGTTGAAAACAGTTTATGGCTACATTATAGTATTCCCAACTCAACATATATGCATTATTTTGAACAATTCCACACGGAAAACTTTCAAAAACGCTTATAATTTAGCGATGTTTCAGGGAATTTTCCAAAATAATCATACTTCTGAATTATGCTTGCTTTTAAAAAGAAGTATAACATTGAATATTTCAATTGAATTATAATTTTGATTTAGAACAGGAATTTTCTACCAGGATTGTGATCCTGATCTCGAAATCATGATCTCCTTTCTACGATCTACCAGAAAAATTAGAAAGAATAAGGTTCGAAGCCCCAAAAAGACCAGTAAACTTCCTTCTCAATACCAGCAAGAGTCACCCAAGTACGCTCTCGAATTTTTAAATCCCGAAGAATGCAACCCTCACACCAATCGCTCACCATTTCTAAATATTCTCTTCGAAAAGTATTCCAAAAAGTGTTCCAATTTGAAAGTATCCAATAAGGTCCCGACCTCTTAATAAGATACAGGAGGTCTGAAAAACCACTTCCAGTAGTTTTGACGAAACAATTTCCGTTGAAACATCATAATATGTTAGAAATTCACTTGCAACACATTTCGTGATTAATTCAAAATAGATTTGTATCAAACTACACCTACTTTCTGCTTCACAACTCCTGGCCCCTATACATATCATTGCATAACTCTATCAAAGAATGTCGCATGAAAAAATGATAAACATTTGGTCAATCTTCATTTCATTACGAATGAGTACAATATTATTTGATCGCGAAGCGTCCATAACTTTCGCAGTGAAGCTGAAAAAACGTAGTTGAAGGCACCTTTTTTAACTTGGTCAGCTTTCAACCGATGTATTTCGTGGAAAAATGAAATGACCAGGGTCAGATTTGCAACTCACAAGTCCACGTGCACAGATGGGAGGTTACATCCTGCGGGCTTGGACACGTCTGTGGGAAATCTGATCGTATCAGTCGAGAAAACCTTTGTCAAAGGAACGGTGCGTTACCAAAAATTCCGATTTTCACACCTAAAAAGGTGCCTATCCGTTTTCCTTTTGATCTGTTTAAGAATTATACAGTGCCAATAGAGTTTTTTGTTTTTGAGGCTCCAACCCTAAACTCCAAAAACAGCCCCTTGATACAACGTCGCTACGACTTTGATAGGAAATAGTTTTTTTCAATTCTGCAGTGACAATATGCTTTCTGATTTTTGGTCCTAAAGAATTTCAACTTGAATTTTGACATAAGGGTTTGATTTTCTAGACGTAGAGCTAGTTTTTGGGAAAATCTTTTGAGCCTCAAAGATCTTAAGAGTGGGTTCTCATTATTTAGTCGAAAAAACGTATACATCATTGTTACTTTTCCAATAATGTAATGAAATTACTATTTAGGAATCGAGCTTTTATTAATAATGTAAAAAATATTGACACACTATTATAATCAAGGTAATAATCGCATTAAGTTTTTATTGTTATACATTTGAATTTACCGCGCAGTTATATCCATATCGATTCGCTCATATCGACTGTAGGTATTCGCAGTGAGGACAACCTCAAAAACACTATTCACGTAGGTTATGTATGTAGACATATGTTAAACTTAATCTATTCGTTTTTACAGTGTCATGTATTCATGGAAATAGTAATATTTTAAATTATTACGAAAACATTCAAATCTAATATCAAACATTCTTCTTCCATTCTGCTGAATTGTTTTTAAAGGTTGCCAACCTCTAAATCGAGAAGAAGTCTAGTTTTTTTGTCTCAGTTTCGTGCACAAAGAGTCTGTTTCAATCCTCTTGATGATTATCCAGATTAATCGATTTCATATAAATGGTAGCATTTTATTTATGTGGACTAAAGTACAGTTTGTTTAACAACAGTCCTTGAGTGTATTTTTTCCACCGGCAGTTAAGGTATGTATGTAACCAGTTATTCTAAAAAGATAACCTCAATTTCTCTTCAAACCCCTGTTTATCTTCCCTTTTATCAAATTAAATTTACATTTTTTATTATATTTAATAAAAGTTATGTCTTAAACGTACTATAAAAACTATTTTGTAATATCTAATCAAGGAGTTGAAGATTCCCCGTTAAAAAAATTTGTCCAGAAAAGCGTAGTGTTATTTTCGGATGAGGAAAACACGATGAAATCCGCGAGAACTTTCGAATTCCTTGAGGAAATCCGCGAGTCAAATAACTAATCCTCGAGGAATTTGAAAATCATCGCGGATTTCCTCGTGTTTTCCTCGTCCGAAAGCAACACGAGGATTTTTCAAACAGGGTTATTATGACATTTATCATAGCTTTCCCAAAATAGAATTCAAAATACGATTAACATTTGAATATCTGAATTCTGCGTATTTTTTGTGAAATTGTAAGATTCAACATTCATGCCCTTAATTACCTGACCTGGTCTCTACTACGTAAATTCGAGGGTGGGTAGAAGATTTTTTTTCATAAATTGCAAAACTTCCTTATGGTCAATGAAATCAGTATTTAAATAATTTACTCATAAATTCAAAGTTATTTAAGCAATTCATAAAGGAATGGTAAACTTTGTTCTGTAGAGTTCGATATTTGACATGGCGAATCTAGTTTTGACTACAAAACCATTTCAGCTGGTCAATTTTATTCGACCGGGTAGACAACCGATAACACGATGCGTGGATATCACTTATTAAGGTAGATAAGATATGATAACTCAAAGAGCAAATTTGTATCTAAGTATATGCCGGAACATTATGATGATGAGAGCAATGCGATTCTATA
Source organism: Andricus quercusramuli (assembly GCA_932178445.1). NCBI lineage: Eukaryota > Metazoa > Arthropoda > Insecta > Hymenoptera > Cynipidae > Andricus > Andricus quercusramuli. Next base: position 50,485 of record CAKNXH010063400.1, read on the forward strand.
TTATTTGATTAAAAAAGAAGCAACTGCGCCTGAAGATTGGCCCGAATATATCGTTAAAATCGTTGGTCATGCAAGTAAGCTAAAAACAATGTCAGAGGTATATACAAATTTTCAAACTCTTTGATTATTAACGTCTGCAAACTTGCCAAATGTAGAAACGTACTAACCTCCTGTACTTCGTATAATTTATTTTTTTTATACCATTTTCGAATAATTTTTTTCGTGTGAAGTTTATGTTTGAATTTATTTATTTTCCATTTTTTCAAGAGGTACATACGAAGAAGGTGTAGAGCGGCTGAACATATTAAAATTTCAGGAATTAGCCTACACTTTTTATCCTGACCTTACTACAGAAGAAAAAAGTGCTATAATTGCAAATATAATAAAAAAGATAGGTCAATCTAGTATTGAGTTGGAAAACTCATCGATTGTTTCAAAAATATCTGACAAAAACCTACTTTTTCTTCTAAGTCAGTACCTGATCCTCTGGCTGTTCTAGGTTATTCTACTTTTTTTCTTCACATGTGTTTTATGTATTCCACCACATTGTTTATCATATATTCTTAAATGAGATTTTATTATTTCTGTTAGATATGAAAGCAGACACTGAATATGATGAGGACATATCTTCACGGAAAAAGAGAAAACGAAGATCAGGCTATAAGCGTGAGAATTTCTTTTCCGTATATAGTGATTAATATTTTGGCTTCTCTATAATATTTATTTTCGTGAAAATTTACACACACTTAATTTTATTTACAGTTTCCGAAAATTTATCTTCTAAGATAAATTATGATATTGAAACTGACGACGGTGAATGATATTTATAAAATAGAAATATATGTTTTAACAAATAATATTGTTTTCAATCAGAAATACTTTTTTACAGAGAATATAGAGGATGGAAGCAACGTATCTCAAGATGATGATCTTCATATCCATGAAGCGAAGACACCCATAAATCTTCTCAAAAAATATAAGTCTTCAAAGGTAAAGTCTCCACCTTCAAGTTCAAAAGGAAACTTAGAAGGTAATTGAAATTTTTCTTTCATACAAATATCGTCTGAAATTAAATTCTTTGTTTATGGTGTAAGCTTCTTTTCCATATTGCAGGTCACACCAGAAGATCTAGCGTTAGTGTCACATGAATCATTAATGAAAATGTGTCGCCAAGTTTAAAATCCAAAACTAAACAGACAGAAAGAGGATCGATCGATCGAATTATTCTTATGTTTTCTTTTAATTCAGGACTTAATACAATTTTAAAGGAAATCAAATTATTACAAACGGAAGTACGTGAAATAGCGGAAAATCAGAAGGCGATAACAACTATTATCGAAATTGATAAGAGTTGCAGCTACATTGGAAGATAGAGTTTCGAAGAAGAACTCAGCATCAAATTTCCGTTGAATGATCTTAACGACTTCAAAGATCTTAGTGAAAAGCTACAAGCGAATGAAGAATGCTATAATCAGTTTGTAAGATTCTTGTTATATAAGAATTTCTTCAACTTTTCTACATTAATATTTCTTACATTTAATTGCATATTCAATTCAAATTTTTATTTTTACAGAAGAGTAGTCTCGATTTATCAATGAGAAAAGACAATGTTCACTGCGATGAAAAGAGTTGAAAGCAAAGAACTTTTCAAAGATTTTTTCTTTTGCAAATGCTTGTTAGGTAGAAATTTAATCTTTTATATCATTCAGACTTAACTAAAAATTATCTTAATTTTATATACAGACCAATCTTCTATAATAACTTATTTTTGGAGGTTGCTTGTACAAAGTACAATATCACTGCGGTAGAAGCATTGTCGTACATTAGCACAATCATTGGAAATGCCAAGGACTCGGGCGGACACCGAAAAGAACGAATTCAAAAGAACTGAAATGCATTGAGTTTGAATTTGTATTTATTTTAATATTTGATACGTAAATAAAAAATATAGTTCACGTTATTCGTTTTTCTCGTTGAAAATTATTATTCTAAACAAAATTATAAGAAATTACAATATAAATTTCAAAAATGGGTACCGATCGGGCAGCCAGATCTTGCTCCGATCAGGCCGTGTGTTTCATCAGCGATTGGGTCCAGGTCCGCTTTCCAGACCTGGACCAGATTTGGCCTGTTCTGGGCTCGGTCTGGTCCATAGGAAATTTTTTACACGGGAACCTGTCAAATTGGGTTACGTGAGAGAAATATTTTTTTACCTCTCTTCTTCCTGTCTTTCTTCTTTCTTTATTCAAATGCTCTACAATATATTATATTTATAATAAAAAACAAACTTCACCTATTTCTGTTCCCTTTTACAGAATTAATAAGTTCCGTGGACCCAATACCGACGACTTTGGCGGATTTATTTCCTGAATACGGGCAAAACGGTAACCTGCCTCCAGTACAATATCGCACAATTCCAACGAGCACTGCATTCACACAAATAGGAAATCACATTCTGCGTCATCCAGGATATCCTCTCTATTTCTTAGCAAGGGCTCACGTCTTCTTTGCATTTATAGGATCTCGCACATCAGGTGACCGGAGTGTAGACTATGTTGCACCGCTATGGGAATTGTTTCCCTCGCTAGAACATGAAGAACCTTGGGTATTTGACAGCAGTCGTAACCATTGGGTAACTCTGCCTCAAAACGAATTTAAGAAATTGGGTTTCAGGAATATTTGGGAACTTTTTGTAGAGCAACAAAGAATTGCTCTAACATACCGTCTGACAACGCGTAATCCAGTTGTTGGCGCTCAGGCACACCGTATTGCATACTTGAGAGCAAACGAAGCAATAGACATGTTACAAGTCACTGAAGCCGAAAAAATATTTAGCGGACAAAAATCTGTCAGTGATGGCGTTTTATTAATCAGGAGCAAATACAGAGAGGCATATAGTCTTGTATTCGGCGAAATTGTGCGTGACCCTCGTAATCGTCTATATGACTGATCAAATTACCGCAAATTACCGAAAATTGCCGGAAATTCATAGAAAATTTTTTAATGATTTTTGCGTAATTTATCTTCATTTACCATAAATTAGCTTTGAGATTACAAGAAATTACTTGAAATTTTCATATACACTACCGTCGGAAATTGTGCGCACGACTCGCGTGAGCGCTATTAAAAATCACTGCAAAAAAAAATTCAAGATTTTCTCAAATTTTCTACCTCAAGTTCAACTTTTTACACGACCCAGGAAAATTTCTTCAAAAAGCTGAAAATTATACGACATAGAGCCTTAAATCTTATCTCTAATTTAAGCCAAGAAAACTTAAAAAATCATTATGGGTGCCCGAGCTTCGATTAAAAATGTTCAATCGTATCTGAGATCAATTTTAATCGACGATCACGGTTCTCGGCTGCTCTTCTACTCGCCTCCTTCGTTGAGGCAGGACTGAGTAGGCCACGCACACAGGTGGCGCCTAAGTGAACATTGTCCTATTCTTTAATATGGAGATAATATTAGATTCAAATAATTGTCAACAATTACAAATAACAATAAATATTTTTTTTTATTCACCATAATTTGAAATAAAAATTACTAATGAAGAGAACCAAAAGTATGAGAGGCGCCACCTTAGAGCGTGGCCTATTCGGTCCTGCCTCAATGAAGGAAACGAGCAGCAGACCGGCCGAGAACCGTGATCGTCGATTAAAATTGAACTCAGATACGATTGAACATTTTTAATCATATCTCGGGCACCCATAAAGATTTTTAAAGTTTTCTTGGCTTAAATTAAAGATAAGATTTCAGGCTCCATGTCGTATAATTTTCAGATTTTTGAAAAAATTGTCCTAGGTCGTGCAAAAAGTTGAATTTGAGGTAGAAAATTTGAGAAAATCTTGAATTTTTTGTTTGATCTTCTCAAGTGCTGTACTATTTTCAGAAGGGCAAAAAAATAGTTGTTGGGTACCAATAGACGTGCAGTTTCATGAACTTTCCAACTGTTTTTAAAAAAATGCCCTATCTCTTTTTTTCGCCGAAATATCGTGGTTCGAAGTCAGCAGTGATTTTTAATAGCGCTCACGCGAGTCGTGCGCACAATTTCCGACGGTAGTGTATTTCCGGAAATTTTTGAACATTTTTGAAAATCGAACTTTGGGTGATTTCTGGAAATTTTCCATATTTACCTGTAGAATTATCAAGAATAACCAAAAATTTCCACAAGTTTCCGCAAATTTATAGACCGATTGTGAATTACCGAAAATTTGCGACAATTTCTGTATTGAATTTTTCATAATTTGGAATAAGTTGAAGGAAACTTCATGCTTTTTTACCAAAAATCTAAAATGGACTGCAATCATGAATGTATTTCGAGAAATGTCTATGATCATCCATTTGTTATAGAAAATATTGTATGCGTCAACGTGCTTAATATACTACTAAACTCTTCATAGCTTGAATCTCCAAATAGAATGAAAATTGAGCCTATATATTAAACACATTCAAAAATCACACATTCTTTCACACTTTTAACAGCGACTTCATGACATGTAATAAATATTTGAATAAATACATGAATGCTCAGCTGATGTTACATATGATGCCTTAATAATTTAAAAAAATATCATCAAGTCTAGCAAAAGAGAAAAAATGAAGATAAAAAAATCCTACCTCCTAGCCACCAAATGTTCTGAATAAAAATCTTAACCCATCACTGAACCCCTTCCAAGCCCCTAACCCTCCAGGGAAGACTATAGCAGACTAGAACCCTTAGCGTGAAAGTGTTAGAATTCAGCCCCTCAGAGCAAAAGGAAGACTCCGCAGAGCCGTGAGGAAAAACGAGACAATTATCTTTGCGCTGTCTTGCTCTTCAGGCATTCTGCGTAAGAGTGTCTCTTTCTAAAATGTACTTGTCTCGGTTTTCCTGACGACACCAAGGAGTCTTTCTTTTACTCTGACATGCTCAATTGTAAAAAAGAAGAGGTCACAGTCTCTCGAAATGTAACAAACCGAAAATGACATTTTGCTACAGTTGTGGGAGGAAGGACGTTACCCGCCCTGCTTGCCCTAATTGCTCGGGAAATACGAGCGGGAGGCGTTAAAACTCCTATATTATCTTCTAGGCCCGAGAAGCATTACATTCACGAATTATATTCGCCTATTTCTTTCGATATTGGCCAGGGTAGTAGTGGAGACGTTAAAGCTCAAGATTTTCTTTCAAACTAGAAAAATGACGATTTCATCATAAGAGAACCCCTTATGATTCAATTACTCTTTGTGACCCATATCCCCTTACTTTTCCCGCATACCATCACTCTCCGTGTCCAAATCCTAATGCTAACACCAGTGACCAAGATACTCCCGTGGATTCATCCCCTATAGTGAATTTCGATCCAAAAGATACTCACCCCTTCAACTGTGATATAAGGGACTCTACCCCTTTTAATGAAAATGGTTCTACTTCATCAATGTTCCCAGAGAGTAAAGATTTCCCCAAAAAGATCCCAAATAATTCAGTGTTTGAGCTTTCTGAATTACCCTATTATCTAACCCCACTATTAAAACCCGAGCCTTTGATGTACGTCACTCTCAGATTCGTAGGCATCCCGATAAAGACTTAGGTTGAAAATACTAAAGTCCAGCTTGTATCTCAGGAGTTAATTGCATCAATAAAATTGAAAAAGAAGGCTAGACAAATGTAAATGCGAGTTTTACCCGCACTCCCAGCGGCCATCCATTTTAAGAGGACTTATGAAGAAGGATGTGGGAATACAATTTGAGTTCCTGATCCCATCCGCTAGAACTTCTAATCATACCCTGACCAAAAACCTCCACTTTCCTTAAACCTACTAGTCAATCCTAGATACAAGTCTGTTTCGACCCCTTGAGTAGAGATTGGCTCTACTCCTCTTGACCGTGAAACACTCCCCTTTTTCGATCCCAAATACACTAAGACGCTTCCCATTTAGAACACTTCCAAACATCAACACAATTCCTCTCTTTCGAAACTTTTAGCCTAATAAACTAAAAACGTTTGAACCCTTGTGCCGGCGTTACGTCCCGAGCTGAAGGCGAGAGAAGTTTGGAAAATGGATTAGAATGCCGGAGGCTAGGGAGCTGATTATGTCAGGGTGATCAGACCTGACCAATTATTTATTTATGGGTACGTTTGCCACTTGTCGGCTCTATGCGAACTGTGTAGAATGGCAAGAACTCGTAGAATGGCAAGAGAGAGTAGTGGTTTGTCGCTTGCGTCCCTATAATCGGAGGACAAAGGCAAGATCCTCTCGCAGAGTTGGTTTCAAGAATATGAATTCTATGACTAACTTAATGATATTCCGTAATTTTGGTTGGATACTTTCGGTTACCATGTGTCTGACGATATACATACTCCTTCACTTGCACTATGCACGACGTTCTGTTTCAGGTGAATGACCTGTAAACTTTGAATCGTTACTTTCCTATCATGGATTTGCGTGTTTACATATTTATATGTCTAATTCGTTATTCGATTTATTCATTTTATGAACATATATGGTATGGATTATTTGTGATTAATCAATTATCTGTAGAACGATGGATTCCTTATGAGGTTCCTTTCAATTACCGTGCGTTATTAAACTATCTTCTCCGAGTCCGTATTCTTCTATGGTATTGCGCTGCTCATTACCGAGCAGTTTCTACTTTAACGGTGGTAGTGCGCTTACCATTGTAAGGTATACAATCGGAAGAGTTAATTATGTGCTTGGTAACATACATATGTAAGGGCGTTGTCTCATCGTTCTCTCCAAGATAAGGTAGATTACGTCCATTTGAGCGTTATATCAAAATTCAAAATTTAGGGAAGTAACTGTCCTGCCTTCCTGAAATCATCATCGTCCTCGATGAATGGTGGAGTCTGGTCTTGTAGATGATTAAAGAGTAATCAGGATTGATTATTTATGCTTTTGCAGGGGTACTTGTAATATTTTAGTTTGCATGTGCCTAGTCTCTTTTTGATTAATTCTCGTTCACTGATCCCCATACTCTTCTCCAGAAACTTAACAAGTGTTGGCTGGACGTTTATTCCTTAAAACCTCTTCACTGAAGTTGCATTGTCTGCGCATAAAATATAGGGGTCCCTTGGCAAATCTCATTCGCTCTATTTCGCGTTTGGGTTTGATAGGCGAGGGGGTTATTTGCCATTCTGGTTGCTTGGTCATTATAATTGACTTCGTTATTCTGTAGAAGGAAATTTGTATTATTATTATTATGGTGTGTTCTACAACATGTCCAGAATGCAGTAGAAGCCTTGATCTTTAAAAATACCAAAAAATGTCGTTTTGGCAAGCATCTTTGTTGAAGATTTTTATTTGGGAATTGGATGAAGCTATCGCGCTGAACCGATAGCTGAACATTACTAAAAAAAAAGTTAAATTATTTTTATTTTAAATAGTTTAACAATCCTTACATTATTATTATCCTTACTTAATTTTTTAAATAAAAAATCATTTCCAATTTCCCTAGCTTTTTCCTAGCTTTTTATTCTTTTAAAGCCTTTCACAATTCTTAAAAGGCTTCTAAACTTTTAGTTCGAAATCTGCAAAAATCTATGTTATGCTTTAAATTGGGCCGTGGGCTATTTGCATCAATATTTTGGTACGAATAGCCAGTTTTTTTTGGAAAACGTAGGCACTTGGTACAAATTATTTGAAATCATTTCAAAAATTCAAATAATTTTGAATTATTTCAAAACTTCTAAAAATATCTTCAAATTACAAGAATTTTTTCTAAGAATAATAGGTAGACACTTCGTTCAAATGATTTGAAATTATTTCATATTTTTAAATAATTTTGAATTATTTCAAAACTTCAAAAAGTTTCTTCAAACTGATCGAATTTTTTCTAAGAATAATAGGTGTCCAACGTTGCAAGTTCAGTTACTTTGTTTCCACTTTTGAACATTTTATTTATAATTACTGATTTTGAATGAACATTCTGGACTGAAACAATATTTGGAATTTCATAAAATCCTTTAATTATGAATATACTATTTTTAAAGTTATTTCAAAATTAAAACAATGTATAAAGTTTCAATTGGGCGATTAGATTTTTTCAACTAATTGGACTTTCCAATTGAAACAGTTTCATTTTTAACGCTGAAATCTGAACATTCTAAAATTGTGAACTGATTTCGAACCGGCTCCTATAAAATCAATTATTAATAGCTTTTTAGATCTGAAAGTACAGTTCAGTTTTGAAAATCATTAAATAATTCATGTTTACAATTGATCAAGTGAAAATACTTTTTAACCAAAAAATTCTTTTTCAAAACTGTCCTTGTTCTCTTAGCTTTTGGTGCTACGTACTGAGAAATTATATTTTTGGCTTAAACATGTGCTATTGTATCGGCTGTGATGTCTGGTATTGCCATGGCGATGCAGTATTTTGACAAATTATCCTGCACAGTGAGGATGTGCTCATTTCCATCAGGTGTTATTGGCAAAGGCTCTTTTATTCTTGACCACATCAATCTTGCGCGTATTCTTCTTCTTTTCGGGGATGATAATTTTTTCCTGTTGTTGAGAACTTTTCCAAACCTTTAGGTGGTTCCGACAACGGTGTGGATAAGGCTTGAAGTACCCCACAAGTACTATTCCTTTCAATTCGTTTTCGACCTGAGCTATCGACGAGCTTATTCTTTGGTCAAATTCAGTTACTTTGTACGGTTCTAGTTCTTCTATCTTTCACAAAATTCACCTTTAGCAAACTCTCAGTTATTCTCCCAACCTCATTCAAATGAATTAAATTAAATTTATAAAAAAAACCCTAGATAATTTTGATACATATTAATTGTACAATACTTTGTTCAACGAGTAAAATTTGTGTTCAGGAAATTCCTGGTCAGTTAGCGTTTGGAATTTCGTCGTACAATTTTATAAAGAATATATTACGACTTTGTGATACGCCAATGGCTTTTTGCAAAGGGCACCTGGCGCCATCGAATGATTCAATACCAAACGAAAGGTCCAATTTTGACTGGATCAAATTTTTCACCTTATCTAGAAGAAGTAAGGAGGCTTCTGTTGGATAATCATGCATTCCCAAAAACAATGAATTGTTTTTTTCTATTGTGCCTGTCTAGCCGGTTGGCCTCCTTAGATAATTGTAGCTTGAGGTCGGCGTTCTTCACTTCCATTGCACTAATCCTTGCTACACAGTTCTCAATCTTTGTAGACAACTCATCAACAATATTTCATTTCACGTCGCTGATTTTCACCCATAGTTTTTCTTCAAGAGAACTTAAAAGAGCTTCAATTTGTGGCATGGAAGCCATTGCTGAAGCTGAGTAAGATACAGCATAGTAATTAAAACACACTGTTAAAAATAATTCAGGAGAATGTTGTGACCGAACGAAGAGCGAATACAAACACGACCGTCTTGCTCCACAGCTAGAGCGGAACTCCCCCAACCTCTTAATAACATTAAGAAATTCTACGAATCCACCCCTAGTACTTAACAACAAAAAAAAGTTTCTTGAATTCTTCATTTGAAACAGCGGAAAATTTAGAATATAATTAGATATATTTAATATAATTAGAATATATTTAAAATAATATAATTCCTGAAAATCGAACAAGAATTCAATGACAAAATTTGGACAACCACCACAAAATGCTCCAATTGCAATTCCTAAGACACAAAATAAAAAAATTTGTTTCTTTGGACAAAAATAAAAAAGAGGAAAGAAAAATGAGAAGGCAACCAACCAAATCCCCTTCCTTCTCTTTTTTATTTCTTTCGTCTTTTTTATTTTTATTATTATCAAATCACAATAAAAAAACATGCAAAGTATTGACCAAAGTTTCGGTGCTCACATAGCACCCTTGTGAAGGCAACAAAAATTAAAACAGGTGGGAACAGTGACGAAGCAACGAAACAATCTTTAGGTCCTTGGTTATCTTATTGTTAGAAAACTCGACGATAGTTGACCCACTATTTGCAAAATTTCTTCTTCTAAAATCTTTCCTCAAACTATAAGCGTTAAAAAATCGTCTTTTTGGTTTAAAGCTTCATCCTTCCTATAGAAATTTCGTTGTTGATTGAACTTTTGTTTAATAATAATACAAATAAAAATTGAATAATAATCCCATATAAACACTTATACTGCTTACACCAATCACATCCACTAAGTGAAGCTCTTTATGATGGCCCAGGCATTAGCATTCAAGATCGTTTGTTTAAGGGGTTTCTCACTCCGGAAGCATCTTCATGACACACTTCCCGTAAACTATTCTTCTTTACAGTTTCCTGTCCTGTCATACAAATTAAGCTTCCTTTACGTCCATATGTGCAGTAATTGAAGCTTTAGAATATATAAAGTCAGACCAATGAAGATTTTTTTTCTAGAACCTTTCCTGAAACTATTAGCGTATGTTTACATATTTTTCAAATGCCGCTGTTTCTTCTTTAACATACAGGAATACAAAAAAATAGAATCAAGCTTCTTGTTCCGAATTTCCGTATTATCATATACAACTTCTGGGTGTACGTGCTGACCACTCGGCCCCCCACTTTGAAAGACTTTCCAGCAGGGCACACGCACGCTTTCCTCGACGCTTTTCCTCGCACTCGGCGCGAGATCTCAATACGAGTTAGTCACGTGTGTCTCCGTATATATTCCAGTAAATTTATATTGTAAACTCTACGCTGACTTTGCGAATAAACGCAGTTTTGTTAATCAGTTTCATTTTAAATCTGAGTTTTTTTGTGTTCACCTAATCAAATGCGCGATCATCATTATGTTCGAGTCTAATCCGAAACACTTCACTACGAAATTCTCAAATAAACGTGTTTTTGTTCTCGTGGCCTCAATTCATAAGGTCGAGTGAGATAGCAATTATTAGCCACCTGTATAGCACGTGAAGAATTTTTCGGTTGGGTGGGGCAGAAGTAGGGAAAGGGGGAGTCAGAAAATCAAAATCGTCTTCGTGGTATGCGGAGAGCCCACTAGTATATAAACGCGAGCATCTTGTAGAAAAATCCTTCTCTCCGTAAATCAGCATCATCTGCTGTCAGTGAGTATAATAAAAAGAATGAAGATCGCCGCTGGGCTTTTGTTCCTGGCTGTTGCCGTTTTCCTGAATTCTGTTGGTAAATATACAATAATTTCAATTATGCTAGAAAATAAACGCGATTATTCTCTCTTTTTTGTTATGCGATTTTCAAATCAGAATATAAAAATATTATCAATGAATAGTATATTTTTCAACAAGTGCAGAGGGGTCTTTCTTAACGAATGTGAAAACTACAACGCAAGCCGAAGGGGAGTTTTTCAACCACATGAGTTAAAAAAGCTTTTCTGCTCATATATTTGCATCACATATTTTTCAATTATACAGTATAATTATACATTGTAATATTTGTGAGTTTTGAGAAAGAGATTCAAGAAGTAAGTAACCAAATTTAAAAGAAGTATACCCAATTCCCAAAATCAAAACTTTTGAATTGGAGAATATCTCTTTCTTATCAAATAGAATCTGAGCGGCATGATATGCAGATGTTCATTTTTGGCGACTAAGAATTTACGCAGTAGGTAAGATCTAAAATTGGTTGTCTTCTTTCACATTGGAGATGCGTGGAGGAGCAGAGGGATTGTATTTAAACGAGTCTTATCAAAGTGTACTTAAGGTTTGGAGAATACTTCGCTATAATATCAGATTTTGTAGTTTTCAAAAACGATTATAATTTAGAGATGTTTCAGGATATTTCCAAAACAATTATACTTCTGAATTATGCGTGCTTTCAAACAGAAGTACAACCTTGAATATTTCAATTGAATTATAACTTTGATTTAGAATAGGAATTTTCTACCAGGATTGTGATTCTGATCTCGGAAAGAGTTTTTATGAAAATATTTCGACAAACTGAAATTATAAAAAGATTAATTACTGGAAAAAAGAACTTTCTCAAAACACAAAAAACCCCTTTGTACTATTCAGCTTCTGAGAAAATTAGAAAGAAGGTTCGAAGCCCCAAAAACACCAGTAAACTTCCTTCTTAATACCAGCAAGAGTCACCCAAGTACGCTCTCGAATTTTCAAATCTCGAAGAAAACAACCCTCACACCAATTGCTAACCCTTTCTTGATATTCTCTTCGAAAAGTATTCCAAAAAAGTGTTGCAATTCGAAAGTATCCAACAAGGTACCGATCTCATAATAAGATACAAGAGGTCCGAAAAACCAGTTCCAGTATTTTTAACGAAACTTCACACTTAGACACAATTTTTGAATTAGGATTGTGAGTTTGCGATATTAAGTAGTTGAAATTGCTATAAATTGCATACTATATAATTCGCAGTGTCGTGTCATCCCGAAATTCGGGATGACTACTATCTGTTTCCAAAATCCTGGCCCCTCTACAAATCATTGAATATCTCAATCAAGAAAAATCGCTTAAAAAAAGGAAAATCATCCTGTCAATCTTCATTTCATTATAAATAAGTACAATATCATTTGATTGCGATGCGCCCATAAGTTTCGATGCAAATTTGCAGTGAAGGTCAAAAAACGTGGTTAACAGCACCTTTTATAACTTGTTCAACTTTCGCCCGTTCTATTTCGTGGAAAAATGCATGAATTTTTTGGCAAAAAATCGAATAGTTAGCTTGAAGTTTTATTTATGAGTGCGTTTTCGAAAAATTCAAACGGTCAACTTTTGACCGTTGTATTTCGTGGAAAAATGAATGACCAGGGTCAGATTTAAAAACTCACAAATCCACGTGCACAGATGGGAGGTTACATCCTGCGGGCGGGGACACGTCTGTGGGAAATCTGATCGTATTAATCGAGAAAACCTTTGTCAAAGGAACGGCGCGTTACTAAAAATTCCGGAGCCCGAAGAAAATTGGATGTCCACCCTTTTCGGAAGTTCACCCTTTCAATTTGAATGATTTCAAATAAGTAGTGCTTCTACTGCAATGATTTGCAATTTACATTTCTTCAATTTTGGGTATTTGCAATTAAAGCCTCTTCAATATTTAAAGCGCCTAGTAGAAAATGCTGCTGTTCTAAAGAATTATATTTAGCAGTTCAATTATTGAGGGTTAGGTTTGAAAGCAGCTTTAAGCTGTACCTCGCCCTTTGGGTTCTTATGTTAACTCTGTCTACCATGTACATATCCTTCTTGTTACGAACTCAATAAAGATTTATTATTATTATTATTATTATTAGGATTTTGAACTAAAACTTTATTCAATTCGATAGATTTCCTATTGCAAATTCTTCAAGTGTTAATCAAATTGGGTATTAGAAAAAAAATCAAGAGATGAAAATTTTTTTCCTCTTCTCTTCCTGTCTTTCTTCTCCCATTATTCAAATGCTCTGCAAGATATTATATTTATAATAAATAACAAACTTCATCTATTTCTGTTTCCTCTTACAGAATTAATAAGTTCCGTGGACCCAACACCGACGACTTTGGCGGATTTATTTCCTGAATACGGGCAAAACGGTAACCTGCCTCCTGCACAAAATCGCGATATTCCAAGGAGTGCTGCATTCACACAAATAGGAAATCACATAATGCGTCATCCAGGATATCCTCTCTATTTAATAACAAGGGCTGATGTCTTCTTTGCATTTATAGGATCTCACACATCAGGTGACCAGATTGAAGACATTGTTGCACCGCTATGTCAATTATTTCCCTCGCTAGAACATGAAGAACCTTGGGTATTTGACAGAAGTCGTAACCATTGGGTAACCCTGCCTCAAAATGAATTTAAGAAATTGGGTTTTGGCAAAATTTGGGAACTTTTTGTAGCGCAACAAAGAATGGCTCTAACATACAGGCTGACAACGCGCAATCCAGTTGTTGGTGCAGAGGCACACCGTATTGCATACTTGAGAGCAAACGAAGCAATAGACATGTTACAAGTCACTGAAGCCGAACAAATATTTAGTGGACTGAAATCCGTCAGTGACGGCGTTTTATTTATCAGGAGAAAATACAGAGAGGCATATAGTCTTGTATTCGGCGAAATTGTACGTGACCCTCGTAATCGTCTATATGACTGATCAAATTACCGCAAATTACTAAAAATTGCAGGAAATTCATAGACTTTTTTTTT